>CM069905.1:59986279-60241034 GCA_036172215.1 Camellia granthamiana
TGTTGTTTCTTCACAGGTTGATATTTGTTCTACTCTTATTGCGGTGAACTTTTTGATTTCTGTGCGCACCAGCGCCTCATATTTGGCCATTCTCTCATTCCTGGCTTCATACTCCCAGAGACCTGATTGACCCACCAGCTTGGAGTCGCTGAATACCATAAGAGCCGACGCTTTCATTCTTAAT
Source organism: Camellia granthamiana (assembly GCA_036172215.1). NCBI lineage: Eukaryota > Viridiplantae > Streptophyta > Magnoliopsida > Ericales > Theaceae > Camellia > Camellia granthamiana. Next base: position 59,986,464 of record CM069905.1, read on the forward strand.
GCACTTCTCAATCCGGCAAGGAGGGCCTCATATTCCGCCTCATTGTTGGACGCCGGGAAGCCGAGCGTAATTGCTTGCTCGATAACCAGCCCGTCAGTGGAAGTCAGCACGATACCCAGCCCGGCGCCATGTCTGTTGAAGGCCCCATCGACGAAGAGCTTCCACATCTCGCCAATAAACAACTTCCAGCAGTCCGATGGGTTTTAGGAGCTTCTCAACTCCAAGGTTCCGGTCGGTTCATTTTGGTCTCTTTCCATGTCTCAGTCGGGCTTGTCTTTCGATAAGTTATCCGGCTTCTCCACTTCGGCTTTCATTTGCCCTTCTTCCATTTGTGATCCACCACTTGTCCCTATTACCTGAACCATGGGTCGTGCCAAATCCGCACTAGCCAAATCAACCGGGCAAACCGAATGCATTCCAAGGGCAAACTCCGCCACAAAGTCCGCAAGAGCTTGAGCCTTGATTGCGGTACGCGGTTGGAACTTGATGTCGTATTGCCCCAATTCTACGACCCATTTCAAAATTCTCTCGGTAAAGTCTACCTTTTCAAAGAGCACCTTAAGTGAAAACTCGGTTAGCACAACTATTGTATGGGCATGAAAATAGTGTGCCAGTTTTCTGGAAGCCATCATCAGGGCCAGGGCCAATTTTTCTAGCGGTAGATACCTTGATTCCGCCGGGAGCAAGGTCTTGCTTACGTAGAAGATAAGAAGGTGCTGGGTACCTTCAGCACGAACTAAGACGGCACTCATCGCATGTTGAGAGACTGCCAAGTAGAGATACAGTTCTTCGCCCGGTTTTGGTATGACTAGGATAGGGGCTGAGGAAAGGTATACTTTTAGTAGGAATGGCAACGAGACGGGGCGGGGCGAGGCCGGAGACTATACTCCCCGTCCCCAATCCTCGACGGGGAGCCCATATCCCCCCCGCTCCCGCTCCTGATCGGGGATCGGGTATCCCCGACCCCGCAAATTCCCCAACCGAATTACAGTATTTTTTTTTTTTTCAAAAAAATAATTTTAAACATCCTATTAAGAATCTGTACATGTTTTAAAATTAAAAGAACTTTCATCCTATCACAAAGAACTTAAAAAATTCAACATAATCTGTACATGTTTAAAAAAATGCTATCACACACAACTTTCATCCTATCACAAAGAACTTAAAAAATTCAACATAATCTGCCAATATGTACAATCTGTCCAGTAACATCTGCCAATATATACAATCTGTCAAAAATTCAACATAATCTGCCAATATATGTCAACAAATTCAATAAATCTGTCCAGCAGCATTTGTCAAATATAGCATCTGTCAAATACACAACCCAAACACAAAACATCATGTAGCAACAAAATAACACAAACAAAACATCTGTCCAGCGGCCCACACACACAAGAAAATTCAACAAGTAACAAAGATAATAATTAATCCCAAGCACAACCCGCAACGGATAGGTTACCCAAAAATTGAAATTAAAAATTAAAAAAAAAATATCCATTACAACATAAAAAATCAAATCCATTGTTTGTCCAATACCCATACAAACCACACAACTTCCATCATCTCCTTCAACTTGAATTCCTGTTAAATAATAAAAGGAAAAAAACAAATAATTAATACTAATAATAAAATGTAAAAAATGTTAACAATTAAAACAAAAAAGATGACAACTAACACAAAAGTCGCACATGACTGATCCGACTCGATCTCATCATCATCATATATAGTTGCATAGCCTACCGATTTCAATGTTGAATTTCCTAAAAAGTAAAGAATATAAATTCAGTATTGAAATTATTCCATAGTAATATAAATAATAAATTTGAAATAATAAGTAGATTAGATGAAATAATACCTTCATCTCTGTACCCCACAACCAACTTTGCGCACACATTAATGCTTCTAATGTGTTTGGATGAAGTCTACTACGATGTGGACTCACCAACCTTCCACTAGTACTAAATGCTGACTCAAAAGCAACAGTGGATACAGGAATAACTAAAATGTCCCTAGCTATTGCCTGTAAGGTCAGATACTTTGGTCCACTAACTTTCCACCAATTCAAAACATCAAAACCTGAAGTTCTTGGCAAAACATCATCTTCTAGATAATGGTCCAACTCTGATCTTACATTCTTCATTTTTTTACTTCTCTTTCTACTAATAAACAAATCAAATTCTAAAAGGGCCTCTGTAACAATTTCTGGATGAGTAGAAGAGTCACCAACAACATCGGTCCTCTATACCAACTCGGTGCTGATACTCTTGCAACAAATGCATAACAAATATGGCGAACCCTATTAAGTTCATCTTCAGCTTTGTCTCCATAAAGTTTTTCAAAATAAAACTCCAATACACTCATCTTATACCTAAGATCAAGTACAACTGCAACTCCAATAACACCATGTATCACTAATCAATATTTATCAAATTTTTCCACCATTTTTTATGCCATTGTTCTAATCACTTCAATTTCACAAGAGAGCCATTGAGACAGTGTCATCCTAATCTCACATAAAGCTGGGAAACAAACATTGGCTGTGGGATACTTTGTACCAAAAAACAACTCAGTGATAGCAAAAAAAATCTTAAACCTCCCACTAATCTCTCTAGCAAAACTCTCATTCTTGCTCAGTTGGCACAGTCTTGTATTGGGGCTCTCTAATTTTCAACCTAGAAAAGACATCCTTATACAATAAGGCTGTCTGAAGCATCAAGTAGGTTGAATTCCACCTAGTTGCACAATCAAGTCCTAATTTCTTAGTATGTGGAATACGCAATTGGTTGACTGTTTCTTCAAATTTTTCTAGTCTTTTTGGTGTTGCTGTCCAATAAGGTACACTCTCTCAAATTTTCTCCACACCAACTCGTATGACATCCAATCCATCTTTCAGTATCAAATTCAAAATATGCACACAACAACGCATATGAAACAAAGTACCACCCAACAAAAGCGATGAATTACTTAACTTATCCATCAACATGGTAATCATGGCATCATTTGTGGAGCAATTATCAACAGTAACAGTCGAGATTTTCCTATCAATATTCCAGTCCATCATACACTCAAGCAAAGTATTACAAAGAACTTTTGTGTGTGGACATGGAACATAAATAAACCTAAAATATGATATTCATAAACAAGTATTAATAACATGCAAATTGAACTGAATAAGATACAATTTTTAAATGATTTGCAAATTTACAAAAATATACCTCAAAATGTGACTTTGCAATGTTCATGAATCATCAATAAAGTGTGCGGTGACAGCCATGAATCCTTTCTTTTGATTGCTAGCAGTCCACATATCAGTTGTGATTGCCACCCTACTTTTATTATGCTCCACCAAACTCAATGTCTTTACCCTCTCATAATCATAAATCTTTAAAATATCACTCTTTATCGTATTTCGAGAAGGCACTTTAAACAATGGTTGAAGTGCTGCTGAATATCGTTTAAAACCAACATGGTCTACGATAGAGAGGGGATATTCATGCAAGATTATGGCATGTGACAACTCTTTCCTAGCAAAATCTTGATCAAAAATATAAGAATTCATTTTTGGACTCTCTCTACTAAAGTTGTTAGTTAACACTTTTTGCCTCATGTCCATCACTTTTTTCCTAGTACAACTCTTATGGTGATCATGCAAATGCCTAGTTCCATTTTTTGAATCACCTCCAAGATGCTTATTACAATAATTACATATTGCCTTCCACACCCCCATTGACTTGTTGTTTTTTAAAATGTTCCCACACAACACTAGGTTTTCTTTTAGTTCCTCCACAAGTAGTATTAGACTCTTCTTCTAAATCAATAACATGTTGATTAGAGAGGGAAGACGGTGAGTTCATCGGTGCATTTGTAGCTGGCGATGAATGTTGTGACGCGTCACTCTCAAATGGTACTTGAGAGTTAACGGGTACTTCAGAGTTAACTGGTGCTTCAAAGTTAACATCTGACATTTTTAACCTTTATAAAACTAATATGGATTGAATTAATATTAACAGAGGTAACATAAATTAATTCATTACTGAAACTAAGAAACAAATTAATAATAAGTAATAACATGGATTGAATTAATGGAACTGAGAAACAAATTAACTAAACATCAATTTTCTTTTTTCTCTATTAACAAAACTACGCTATGATTCCATTAATAATAGTTTTTTCTTACATCAATAATTACCAAACCAAGCAACCGTCACTCTAACTCCTATAAATATGTCATGGTGAACATAAGGGCTACTTTTTATTTTTTTGATTAAGTCCTTGAGTTAATTTTTTTTTTGTTTTTTAATTAAACCCTCTAACTTTCTAAATTAATTCAATATAACCCTTAAATCCCATCAAAAACAGTGTACATATTCCAGGTTCTATGCGAAATGGAGTACTCTCAATCGAGTACATGGGGCACTAAAACAACCATTGAAGTCAATTAATATAGACAACTACACAGTACCCAATTAATTAAATCAAAAACCTAACATAGCAATTGTTGGCACAGTATCCAGAGAGAGAGAGAGAAAAAAAAAAAGGATTTTAAATAACTTCTTTGCACAATTGACAATTCACAAGCTATGATTAGAAGAAAGAGGAATGAAGACTGCAAAAACATGTCACACACCTACAGCTTATGGTTGTCACCAACAATAAGAAGCCGTTGATTTACACCTAAGAAGAATACACACGACAATTTGCAATACAAATTTGTTTTGCTGCTACAATGACATGGACCCGGTCACAATGTTCAACTCTTACAGCCTGTAAAGAGGGAAAAAAACATATATAGAATACACATTCAGAGCATTTCTACTAAAAAGATAACAGCATCCATTAAATACATTATATAGGCCCTAACTAAAGGATAAACTGAGAAAACTCAGTATAAATTTATTTTTCTAATATTAAAATGACCCGCCAAAAAAATTATAGAACTAACACTATCTTTCACCATTTCTCATGTTATCAATGGATTTTTTTTATACTAGGAAAAAGGTTTTAGAATTAAATTGATCGATTTAGAATTAAATTAGTCCTATTTGATCAACTTAATTGCCAAAAGAGGATAGAATGTCACATAAGGGTAAAACTGAATCAATTTCAAAAGTTAGAGAATTATTTGAATGAAATTAACAAATTAACAAATTTCAACTTTGAAATTTATTTCTTAAAAGAAGTGAATGACGTAAATTTAAAATTGATAAAAAGTGTGAGTCAGGTTAGAATAACTGTGGTCCTACATATCATTTTCTTAGTAATTTTTCTACTATTAGGATTGTTGTTCTCTTGATAAGTAATATATAATCAAAATAACATCATCAAAATAATAATCACAACAGGTTATGACTAACAAATTAATCTTCAAAATTAACAAATTAACAAATTAATCTTCAATAATGAACAATGAACAATAATTCCTACACACAGAATAACATCATCAACATCATCGTCTTCAATAACATATAAAATAAACAGATCTAAACAGATAAATAACGGTTGAAGAAATATATAAACATATATATATATATATATAAATCAATTTAGAGAAGAAGAAAAAAAAAATTAGGGTGAGCTGAAATGAGAAACAGTGTAAGATTTAAACCCTAGAATATAGAGTATGAGCTGAAATACAAACCTGAGCATAGACATTCGGTGACCGGTGGGACGATTGAGCTTCCCCATCTTCATTATAGTGATCGTTCACAAACACAAAGGAGAGAAAGTGAAAGCTACAAGTGATAAACACAAACAGAGATGCAAATTAGGGTGAAAATTTTCAAAACCAATTAGGGCAAAGAAATTGTAGAAACTAGGGCAAAGAAAATAAATTTAGAGAAGAAGAAGAAAAAAAAAAAAACAAAATAGAGGTTGAAGAAACAGATCTAAAATAAATAGATCTATATACTCATATATATATATAATATACATATATGTAAACCCTAGATCCAAATCCCTAGAGAGAGAGAGAGAGAGAGATACCTAAACAGAGAGAGCAGCGACGGAGGAGCGTCGGTGAGGGAGGAGCGTCGGTGAGGAGGGAGGCGTGGCGGTGACAGATGAAAGAGAGAGGGAGAGACCAGTGGTGAGCGAGAGGGAGAGACCAGTGGCGAGCGAGAGAGAGAGAGAGAGGAGCGCCGTGTGTGAGCGAGAGGCTCGGTGGTGACAGAGGATCACCGGTGAGGAGGAAGGCGCGGTGGTGACCAATGAAAGAGAGAGGGAGAGACCAATGTCGAGCGAGAGAGAGAGAAGCGCCATGTGAGTGAGAGGCAGAGGCTGAGTGTGTGTTTGTGACTCTGTGTCAAACCCTAAACAAATACAAGCATATATATATCCAGGGACAAAACAATAATTTCACCTCGGGGATTAAGTAGGGTGGGGCCAGGGTCGGGGGCTGGGCCGGGTCCGGGTCTGAAACACCTATCCCCGTCCCGGCTTGGATATCATCGGGGATGCATTTTCGAATACCATCCCCAGCCCGTAGGGGATATTTTTTGATGAATAACCACTGAATTCGGGGTCGGGGGGTCGGGTCACCGTCGGGCCGGTTTCAGATTGCCATCCCTAACTTTTAGATCCGCCAACGCACGGTCACATCCGCCATTCCAGAAGAACTTGGCCTTCAAAGTTTTGAAGAAGGGCCTGCAACGATCTGAAGACCGGCTTATAAATCTGTTCAGCGCAGCTGCCATCCCAGCAAGATGTTGCACGTCCTTTGTGGAGTTCGGGAGCTCCAGCTCATGTATCGCCTTGATTTGGGAAGGGTCGGCTTCAATTCCTCGATTTGTGACCAAAAAACCCAGAAAACTTTCTGGTGCCAACTCCGAAGGCGCACTTAGAGGCATTCAAACGCAGCTTGTGATGTTTTAGTGTAGCGAACATCTCTACTAGGTCGGCGAGGTGTTGAGACTTTTCCTTATTCTTTACCACCATATCATCGATGTAAGCCTCCATGGTACGGCCCAGAAGAGGAACGAACATCTTGGTTACCATCCTCTGAAAAGTTGCCCCGGCATTTTTCAGTCCGAACGGCATGACTCTGTAACGGTACAGGCCTCTTGGAGTGGTGAATGAAGTGATCTCTCGGTCTGGTTCATACATGGCTATCTGGTGGTAACCACGATACGCATCCAGGAAGCTAAACCTCTGATGGCCAACGGTTAAATCTACCAGCTGGTCGATTCTTGGGAGGGGAAAGCTATCCTTTGGGCACGCACGGTTGACCGTCTTGTAATCAACGTACACCCGCCATTTACCGTTTTTCTTCGGCACTACTACCGTGTTAGAGATCCACCTTGGGTACTGTACTTCTTTTATCGCATTTGCTTCTAGCAGGTTCTTGACCTCCTCCACCATTATCTCAGCATGGTGCAAGGCCGAGCGTCATGTCCTCTGGATGACCGGCCGTGCATTCGGGAAGACATTCAACTGATGGCAAATGAAGCTAGGGTCTACGCCAGGCATATCGTAAGGCGTCCATGCAAAAGCTTCTATGTTGGAAACCAAGAAGTCGACATATTCTAGTCGCTCGATGCTAGACAAGGATGATCCCAAAAGAAAGAACTTAGTTGGATCGTTCTCGTCGATGCGTACCTCCACCAAATCTTCAACCGATTTCTCCTCAGCCTTTCTTCCTACGTCTTTCAAGACTTCCTTTCCCTCCGAGCCCTCTATCATTTGAACGAAGCCTTTGGCAGCTCGGCTACCGTTCACCGCAACGAAGCACTGTTTTGCCATTACCTGGTCTCTCCAAACCTCTTCTACCTGCCCGGTTGGCGCTGGGAAGCGCAGAACCTGATGGTAGGTCGACGCTACTGCCTGCATGGCGTGCAACCAGTCCCTACCCAAAATTAGGTTGTAGGTCGATGGGACTTTAAGCACCCAAAACTCCACTTGCTTCGTGACTATGCCGCTCTGACCGGCAGTATGATCTTTCCGATCGGCCATTCTGGTTGAGAGTTAAAGCCAACCAATGGAGACGTTACAGGGGCCAAGTCCTTGTCCTCCAACTTCATTTGTTTGAACGCATCATAATACATGATTTCGACCGAACTCCCCTGGTTAATCAAAATCCTCTTGATGTCGAAGTCTTTGACGCGAAGAGTCACTACCAAGGTGTCGTTGTGGGGCATTTGAATTCTCTCCAAGTCCTTACTTGAAAAGGTAAGGATATCCTTCTCTTCGGTCTTCCCTTTCTTCACAGCGGGCTGAACGGAGAGCACCTCCCTCATGTGCTCGGCTTTCTTAATCATCCCTCTCAACTCGCAGACCCTTGCCGGCTCAATGATGCCATGGATGACATTGATTACGCCTTGTGGCGCTGCGTCTAGGGCGACTAGGCCGTTTGGTTCGGTCTGTCTCAATGGAGCGGCTTTCATGCCCCCATCTATGTATTGGTCCAGATGTCCCACCGCCACCAACTCCTCCAAATGTTGTTTGAGCGGCAAGCAATCCTCCGTTCGGTGCCCCCGTTCCTCATGGAAGGTGCAGCGATATCTTGAGTTGAAGCCTCTCTGTGTACTCCCCAACTTAGCCGGCGAACGAACGAAAGGTTATCCTCGGATTTCACTCAGGATATGGTAAATAGGGATTTTAAAGACCGTGGTGATACCGATTTACGCTTTCAATTTTCTCTTGGCATCTTCCTCCTCATCACGGGGAGCGTTTGCTCGGTCGTTTCTGCGACCTTTGTTTCTATCATTGCGGTTTGAGCCACGACGTTGATCTTTTGACCAGTCGTTTGGGCGGTTGTCCTCCTGCCCCACCGAGTGGACCTTTCCCGCCATTCCTCTGTCCGCCGCGACCAGATTAGCCTTCTCGATTGCGGAAGCGGCATCATCCTCCACACAGATGTGTTCGTTGATCCGTTGCATTAAGGACTCCATGGTTGCGGGCTGGTGCATTGTAAGCCAATCTCGCAGCCTATGTCTAACTGGAAGACCACGCTTGTATTGAGTAATCGCCAGATTGGCGAGGCAGTCGGGGATCTCATTGTAAGTTTCCCAGTACTTCGCATTGTATGCCTTCAACGAACCTCCAGACTCCATCTTGACGTCCAGGAGATGGTCAACCTCCTTTGGCGTTTGAGTGTTGGTTTTGAATCTGGTGACGAAGGCCTCCGCTAGTTGCTGCCATCCCTCGATACTCCCCTCTGGTAGCCTTTCGAACCATTTCAGGCCCAGTTCTCCTAAGCTTGCTGGGAATATGAGGCACATCAAGGCGTCATTGCGCCGATGCCCAGCCATTACTTGCCGGTAATGACTCACGTGCATGTACGGATCCGTCTTGCCGTCGTACAACGTGAACTTAGGCTGGTGGAATCCGGCAGGGAGTGGTGTACTCTCGATTTCTGGAGACAGCGGCGTAGCTGTAAGTCTCGCTAGCTCTTTGTCCACAAGAGCTGGGGCCATCACTCTGGGTGCTGGCATTGCCACTTCCTCACTACAACGGGTTTGGGAGCTTAGCCTCTGCAATACCAACAATCTCTGAGTCTCCCTACGGCGAGCCCTCTCCTCCAACATATCCCTCAGGTCTCCCGAATGGGCAGAAAAAAGAGTATCGCGATGTCGACGATGGGCGTAAGAGACGGTTGGTGTTGTCGCGAGTGTGAGATTTGCCCATCTGTGGGTCGGAGTCCCCGACCCCATAACTTCTGGTGATAGAGAGAGAGTGCATCCTTTCTTGTCGGCGACTGCCAGAACGAGGAGACGGGGTGCGCTCACTGAGGTTGGCCTCTCCAACAACACCCTTCCCCTTGATCTGGCGTTTTAGCACCTCCATTTCAGCCGCCATCTTGCGAATGAGGGCGTCCTGGTCTTTAAGTTTGTGCTCCAGACGCTGTGCATGCGACTCCTCCCGCCGTCGATGGCCCTCTGAACTTTTCGAGCAATCAGTACTCCTTGCGCGTTTGTCTCGCGCACCTCTCAAAGAGGTCTCCAGGCCCGCCATGGCTGGAATAGCAGGGGGGCCTTCTCTCCGTCGAACAGACTCTGGCATGACGCCATCGATGACGGACAGTGGAGTTTCATCGTTGTTAGCCATGGAAACGATCGAAAAAGCTTGAAGAGCAAGGTTTGTGTATCCAAGTTTTCCCACAGACGGCGCCAATTGTACGAGGGCGAAATATCCTCTGTTCTCTATACTCCTTGAACTCAAGCTCCATGTAGTCGTCGCTTGGCTTGAAAACAGAAAGACGGTGAGCTGCCCGGCGGTGTGTTACCGGATAGTCCCTCCGACGATCAAGTTAGACCACTTGAAGAAGAAGAGAACACTTTTTTAGAGAGAGAGAGAGAGTTGTTCAAATTGCTTACCTCCAACGTCCCCCATTCCTCCTTTTTCTAGGCTGGCCATGCAGCCCCAGGGATTGTGCGCGCACTACCTCTGCTGTCCTTCCCTAGACAGGTGGCAGTACTCGTCTCTCAGTACCTTACGCGTGTAAAGGCCAAAACCTCCAAACAGCATGTGTGGAACTGCCAAACGGTATTGACGCGTGCTAGGAGTGGATTTCCCCTGTCATCACACCATTGGTCGAAGTGGCATGCTTAACCGGGATAGCATGACCAACTTGTCCCTTGGAAAGAAACAACACCGCCATGACCATGCTGACCGAACTGTAAGAAACCGGTCCATCCGAACTGACTGGCCGCGAGGTATACCGGCCTTCATCCCGATCAAAATTCATTCCGGGCTGTGTTTGGCCCAGTCCAGACGCACCACTGCGGATCCAATCGAGTACTTAGCCAAATCACAGCCCGGTTGGGCACATGCATGTCTTCGCACTCTAGCTAGTGACATAGCTCGGCCAAGTGTGATAGCCCGAGAGGCCGTGCAGATTAGGTTCGGCGCCATAGCCCAGCGCAAATCTCCCTCTCAGTACCTCCTCAGACTATTCTCCATAAGCTCATTTAGCTATTAAGCAGGCTCTCCTTGTGCCACATTGATTTCATAACTCATGCTTTTGCAATTTATATACCTCGGTCTAGAATGAGTCTTGTATACTTGAGGTGAAGTCTTGGAAACCCATATATTGTACATAGTATGCTGGTTGGACTTAGACTTAGACTTTGACTTGGTTCATGTGTGAACAACATGAGTAGATGTTTTTCATCTCCAAAATTCTAATTTTTACATGATCAAAATAAATCTTTGGCTTCTTATTTCAAATTATTACAAATTTGCAAAACTTCCTTTTTTTTTTTTTTTCCCCCACTTCCTTAGTGATAATAGAGAATGAATAAAAATCTTGTCTAGCTTCATCAATCAACTGAGTACAATTATATAAGCTAATAGAATACAAACCCTAACAACCTAAAGGACCAAACTATCCTTAATGAACAATATAAATTACAAATTCACACCCCTCCTTCAAACTGAGGATGTGAGCGCAGAAAGCATTGAAAGTTTGCCAAGAAAAAAATGAAAACGAGCAATAGTGTGAGTCTTCGTAAAAAAATCGGCCAACTGAAGAGAAGAGGGAACAAAAGGGAGAGTAATAGTGCCAGCCTGAAAATGTTGTCTGACAAAGTGACAATCTATTTCAACATGCTTAGTCCGCTCATGGAAGACTGATTTATGGGCAATCTGGACAGCACTTTGGTTATCACAATACAACGGAGTCAGATCAAAAAGAGAGACACCCATATCAGAAAGAAGCCACCGAAGCCAAACGATCTCGGAGGTAGCATGAGCCATGGCACGATACTTAGCCTCAGCGGTGGAACGAGCAACAACAGACTGTGTCTTACTCTTCTAGGATATGAGAGAATCGCCGAGGAACACACAAAGACCAGAAGTGGATTTACGATTAGAGATGTCACCTGCCCAATCAGCGTCAGCATAGGCACGAAGAGTCAAGTCTGAAGAGGCAGATAACAGCAAACATTGTAACAAAGTACCATGAAGGTAGTACAGAGTACCGAGTAAGGCAGCCCAATGTGTGGAATGAGGAGCAGAAACAAACTGACTGAGAATGTGCACAACATAGAAGATATTCGGACGAGTAACGATGAGATAAACAAGGCACCCAACTAACTCGCGATACACAATGGGATCCTCAAGAGGAACGTCATCAGAAGCCGAAAACTTAGCATGCAACTCAAGAGGAGTGTCAACAATTTTGTCATCAGTGAGATTGGCACGAGAAAGAATATCACAAGCATATTTAGTCTGACAGAGAAGATACCCAGTAGGAGAAGTAGTAACCTCAATACCAAGAAAATACCAAAGAAGGCCCAAATCCTTCATCTCAAACTCCTGAAACAACTGATGCTTAACCTCTTCAATAGTACTATAATCAGAACCAGTAATGATCATATCATCCACATATAAAAGAAAGAGAACAAGGCCAACAGCAGTGCGCCGAACAAAGAGAGCACAATCATGATGACTAGGGTGAAAACCAAGCTGAAGAGCAACAGAGTGAAAGCGCTCATACCAAGCCCGAGGAGACTGCTTGAGACCATATAGAGCACGGCGAAAACGACAAACAACACCAAGAGGGTGAGAGAGACCCGGTGGAGGGCGCATATACACTTCTTCAGTAAGATGTCCATTCAGAAAAGCATTTTTGACATCGAGTTGAAACAAAGGCCAGTGATGGGCAGCAGCAACAGAGATAAGAATGCGAACAGTAATCATCTTGGCAACAGGGGCAAAAGTCTCATCGTAATCAATCCCATGCTCCTGAGAAAAGCCCTGGGCAACCAAACGAGCTTTGTACTGTTCCAAATAACCATCAGAAAGGGTTTTGACCTTATAGACCCATTTATATCCTACAATATTCTTGTCAGCAGATAATGGAACCAAATCCCAAGTCTGAGTGTTAGCCAAAGCAGTTAACTCGTCATTCATGGCCGCAATCCAATTAGGATCATGACAAGCTTCCTTGTAGGACCTGGGCTCAAAATAAGTATGAAGACAAGAAAGAAAAGACTAAGAAGAAAGGGAAAAACATGTATTACCAAAACCATACCAGTTTGGAGGATGACGGTCTCGCTTTGGAAAGCGATGTGCAAGAGGAGTGGGATCCAAATAAACATCTGGAGGGACAGGTGAGCTCGGAAGTGCATTGTGGTGCTGATAAACAAGAAGAGGAGCAGGGAAAGCAGGAGCGGGAGCGGGAGAGGGAGAGGAAGTGCCTGGCGAGGTAGTAGAAATGCTAGTAAGAGGCAAAGTAGAGACCTCAAGATCAGAAACAAACTCATCGTGAGAAACATCAGAAGGAAATTGGTTAACGTAAACCAATTCATCCTTGGTAATAGAGACAGGGGTGGAAGGTATAGTGTAGTAGGGTAGTTTTTCTAAAAATGTGACATGCCTAGACACATATAGCTTTTTGGTGGTAGGGTCATAGCATCGATAACCTTTCTGAGTAACGCTATACCCTAAAAAGACACATAGGACACAACGAGAGCTAAGCTTAGAGCGCTCCCATTTAGGAAGGAGCACAAAGCATGCAGAACCGAAAATACGAAGAAGAGAATAATTGGGAGTAACACCAAAAAGACGCTCATACGGAGATGAGCCTAAGAGAAGAGGAGTAGGCATTCGATTGAGAAGATATGTAGCAGTGAGTACAGCTTCTCCCCAAAAAACAGAAGGGACAAAAGACGAGAGCAACAAAGAGCAAGCAGTATCAAGGAGATGGCGATGTTTACGCTCAGCTCGACCATTTTGGGCAAGAGTGTCAGAATACGAAGACTGATGAATAGTGCCATGAGTAGCTAAAAACTCCTCAAACTCAAACAAGTAATACTCACCCCCCAAATTAGAACGAAGAACTTTGATCGTGGTGGAAAACTGAGTGCGAATCATGGGGTGAAAATTATAATATATTTTGTAAAATCAGATTTTCGGGTCATCAAATAAACCCAGGTAAATCAACTATAATCGTCCACAAAAGACAGATAATATTGCGAACCACTCTTGGTAACTATAGGGGAACGACCCCAAACATCAGTATGAACCAAATGAAATGGAGAAGAAGAAATAGAACTACTTTTATTAAAAGGAAGAGCAGACATTTTAGCCAGTTTACAACCTCGACACTCAAAAATATTATCAATGGGAAAACAGCCTAAATGTCCAGACCGAACTAACATCCTTAAACGGTCACTTGACAGATGATCTAACCTAGAATGCCAAATATAAAATAAAGAGGACTTATTGTTTAAACAAAAAGAAGACAATGCAGTAGAAGACACTTCTTGAGGAACATGCAAGTTGTCCAAGATATACAGTTCTCCAACTCTACGCCCGATCCCAATCTGCTTCTTGGATACTCGATCCTGCACAACACAACGAGAAGAAGAGAAAACAACATCAAAATCGGAATCAGATAATTGATTAATAGAAATAAGACTGAGTGAAAAGTGAGGCACATAAGACAAATGGGAAAAGGAAATAGAACCAATAGAGTGTACAGGCATAGAAAAACCATTAGCAGTGGCAATAATGATAGAAGAAGATGGGGAGACACAATTACTAAGGAGAGATGCAACAGGGGTCATATGATGTGAACAACCAGAATCTAAAATCCACAAAGTGTGGATATTACCTGAAGAAGATGAACTAGACAAACCTAACTGAGTGGTAGTCATAGTAGAGGCCTAGGACGAAAGATTTGGATTAGTCACCATGAAAGACTTGAACTGCTCAAACATAGACTGCATATTGAAAGACAACCCATTCTCAGAAGTTGGTGCAGAAAAGGCAATAGATGAGCGAAATCCCGAAGATAGCGGCTTAGAGGATAGTGAACCATATGAACAACCCTTGAGCTGCAAAAGTTTAGGACAAGCATGTTTCTAATGGCCTCGTTGACGATAGAAGCTACACTCATCCATGGAAACCCGAGACTTGGGCTTTCCAGTAACCTGAAATAAATGAGATGGTGGGGTAGGCAAGAGCGGAGAAGTGACAAAAACTGATTGGGAGGCAGGGACACCATGAGCCACCTTAAACCGAGTTTCTTCCGCAATAAGCTTACGAATAGCACCATTAACAGAAGGTAAGGGGGACCGATGAAGAATAGCTCCGCGAAGTGGCTCAAATTGATCACGAAGGGCCATAAGAAACTGAACAAGACGTTGCTTCTCCCGATACTTGGTATAACTGTCAAGTAACAGCAAATTTGATGGTTCCATTAAAGCAAGCTGATCCCAATAAGTTGTCATCTCATTGTAGAACTCCTGAATGGACTTATCTTTTTGACTAGCACTACGAATAGACATCTCAAGTTCATACTGTTTTGCAAAGTTAGACTCAAGGTACATAGTTTTCAAATAGTCCCAAACTTGTTTAGAAGCAGAATACTTGGAAAAATTCATACCAATGGTAGTTTGAACTGAATTATGAAACCAGGTAAGAATTTGTGCATTTTTCTTATCCCATGTAGAAACAACAGCCTTTGTTTCTTTGGATTCTATAGGTCTAATAGTTACACCAATAACATAGTTTCACACGTCTTTACCCATTATAAAATTCTTCATTACATGAGACCAATAAGAATAATTGGTACCATCTAACTTAGTAGTGATAGCTTCCAGTTTATCCTCAACCATATTTCTAAAATTCAATTCACTATTCCAACACTTATCAACAAATAGCTCTCAAATTTTCCTCTAAATACAATCTCTATATCTCACCAAATGCTTATAAATAACAACTCAAATCAATAAAGGAAGTGAATAGTACCAAAGAAAGAAGTCTGGAGACGCTGTTTATCAACACAACCATGGGTTTCAAACACAAAATTCCAAGTAAACCCTAGTATATGATCAAACCACTCTGAAGGCTGAAGAGGGAGAAAGTCACGAACCACGTGCAAGAAGAGAAATAGTCGATGATGCAAGAGAAGTCTGGAGACAGACCTGCGATACACTGGGATGGACAGAAACGATGCTTGCGATGCTCTACGATGCGAGAGAGAGACAGACGAACCACTTGCAAAAAGAGAGATGATCGATGATCCAAGAGAAGTCTGGAGACAGAACTGCGATGCGCTGTGATGGACAGAAACGATGCCTGCGATGCGCAACTTCTGGTGCCAAGAATAACCTAGGTTCGATCGCAACTTTGCTCTGATACCATGATAATAGAGAATGAATAGAAATCTTGTCTAGCTTCATCAATCAACTGAGTACAATTATATAAGCTAATAGAATACAAACCCTGACAACCTAAAGGACCAAACTATCCTTAATGAACAATATAAATTACAAATTCACAGGCTCTAATCTCATATTATGAAATAAATAATTACTTTCTCTTTCTTTCACTTTTCTTCTATATTCTTGGACATCCATTGTTATAAATTTGAAGGATTGCTTATGATTGTACACAACCAATCATGCCGTTGAATCCTAGAGGATGATCACCAAGAACCTATCTTCACCAAAAAAAAGACTCTCAAGTGAGAGCAAAATCACTTTCTAAGATAGCATATTTAGTTCCGCACCTCAATTGAAATTGGATAAGATCTTTTCTCTCTTATTTTATATTCATTGTTCTTGATTCATTTGGGGATTGTTTATCCATTTATATTGTTTAATTGAAGCACTTTTAATCTAGATAAGCAACATGAGTAGATCCATTTTCATCTCCAAAGTTTTGAGTTTAATTACATGATGAAAATATATTTTTTTCCTCCCTTAATAGACTTTTTTTTTTTTTTTTGAACAATTCCCTTAATAGACTTCAATCTCATATTTTATGCAATAAATATTTACATTACCTTTTTAATTCCTCTACCTTCTATAATTTATGGGTCAGACTTACAAAATAAGACACAGAAATATTGTTCTTCCTCTTTTCTTCTACATCATTGGGGAGTCATTGTTACAAGTTCAAAAGATTGTTTGATAATGCACACAATCAATCCTGCCATTGAATCCTAACAGATGATTGTCAAAATCCTATCTTCACCAAAGACACTTTCAAGTGGGAACAAAATCGCTTTCAAGGATAGCCAATTTAGTTTTGAACCTCAATTGAAATTTGATAAGATTTTTTTTTCTTATTTTATATTCATTTGCATTTCCAAAATTAAGAATCACTTAAAATAGTTAAAAAGTCAAAAAGTCATTATCAAAAAGTTAATTACTCTCTCTACTTTTCTACACGTCTTTTCGTAAAACATCAAAAAAAATAAATAAAATATCTAATTCCCAAAATAACCCTTTATATTGTTTAATTAAAACACTTTTAAAACTATTATTTCCAACAATATTCTCAACATGTCCACGTGTGGTGAGACTTTCCTTGTAAACGACTAAAAATATACATGCAAGCTGAGAGGGTAATTTGTGTGCAAATTGGGCCGAGCTAGGTAAGGTCGTCTTCCTCTGTTGGGCCACGCATTGGGCCGAGCCATGGCATCAAATAGCTCGGTCTCAACTTAATGATTGTCAAGGCGGTCCCTGGGATTGGGCCTAGCTATCCATATACGGCCAGTAAACAGACCGGGATACATAGAGGGAGCTGAGCTAGGAGTGGCTCAGTAGGATAACTCATGGCAGTCAGGGATTGCGCAGCTCGGTCAAAGGCATGGCTGCACAGGGTAGCTCGGTTGAGCATGGTTTGCCAAGCTACGAGTTTAAACTATCTCACCTGGTTGGTGGTAAGAATTGTGCTCTAAGGATGAGCATTATCCTTACTAGTATGATTCTTAGGAGGACTCTGCCAAGGAGAGTTCTTACTAAGATCATGCCAAGTGGAATCTATAAGAGCTCATAACAGAACCTATACACAGGTATTGCAATTCATACTCTTGAATTCACAGAGTTTTTTTGTCTATTGTCTACTTCCTGACTTAGGCATTGGAGGGATTTCTGGCACACACTAGCCGGCTAGTTCACGTGTGTTTTCAAGTAGCAAAGCGGCGATATTTGGAGGAGTGCAAACTTGGTCAACAGGATTATATAAGAAGATTATTTCGTGCTCATACACAAGCTTAGCGCTTTAATTATCGAGTAGATGGTAAGGTTTGAATACGAAATATATTATCAATTTTGATACCATGTATGTTAATATGGGAAAGACTATGGTGCACACGATGTACACCATATGCACTAATAACTAAATAAGAAAATGACATAACGTCATACTTTTTAAGTCATAATTAAAAAAAAAATTAAAAAAAAAATTCATAACCAAACTACATGAGACATAAGCTCAAAAAAAAATTACATGAAACATAACCAAAACCTCAAAATAATATCATAACTAAATAAAAAAATTAGTCATAACTAAAGATGAAAATGATATAACTAAGAAGACATATGATAAGAGATGCGTATGATAGAATTATCCATATTAATACTCATCACTTTGCATTATGTTTATAGTTGATTTAACAATTTTTAAGAAATAAGAATTAGCATAGGTGTGTGGATCATAAATAGCTTTCACATGAATGGGGCTATGGAGTAGAGACGCATTGCAGTTTTGTAATACTCATAAATTTGTTTGTACAAGTTTAACCTCTTATTTTGCAAACATCGATTAGTTTGGTTAATGGCCTTTTTGTTATAAATAAATATAATATCTGATATATATTTTAGTAACCTTATTTAATTATTTTTGCTTCAAGTTATTAATCTATTTAGTCTTCAAATCGACCTTGGTTAATCATAGTTACTGGCCGGTCACGACATGTAATTCATACGAGATCTCATATTGTCTCTTGACTTTTTAATTGTCTCAGTCAACCCCTTATACTTCGAGTCAAATTATAATTGTGTCCAGTCAAATAGCATTGTTTCAAAAATTGATGGAGAAGCTAAAGTAGTGAGGTTAAAGTGAGATTTTAGTAAAAGTATAACGGTGATAAAGATTAAAGTAAAGGGACTAAAATGAGATTTTGATAAAAGTGTAAGGGAGCTAAGTGTAATTAATACTATTGTGTGGTTGTTCTCTGTTAGTCTTCAAAACGACGTTATGCAAATAGATCAAATTACTACTTGACTCAAAATTTAAGAGGTTAACTAAGACAATAAAAAAGTGAAGAGACAAATTGAGATTGGATGTAAAATATAGGATAAATTACACTGACATCCTCTCTATTTAGTTAAAATATCATTGTCATCCCCTGTATTGTTTAAAATACCACTTAGCTCCCTTACTTTATAATTTTTTGTAACATATAGATCCATTCGTTAATCAACCGTCACTTAACCCAACAAAATTTGCCGATGTCATTGGCTTAATATTATAAAATGTCAAAATTACCCTTGTTAATCTTCTTTCCAATACGGCTACACTACCTCTACAACCAAACATCCCTGCTTTTATTAATAACTCCATTACCAAACACCAATTTCTAAATGTTGGGTTGATGGTGATCATAGTTTTGATTTGTGGTTGATTTCTCTTTTTCTATCTTCTTTCTAAATCATATATGATTTCTATGATGATTTTGTGATGGTTGAATTGATTTGGGTAGTGAGGTAAGCAAGTGTACTGGTGGTAGGTTATGGTAAGGTAGACAATGGTGGTGGATTATGGTAGGGTGATGTGTGATCAATGGTGGTTATGATAGAGGAAGGTGGCTGGTGGTAGATATGGGTATTAGAAGCTGGAGGTGGCAATGGTGAGAGGTAAGGGTATTATGGATATTTTATCATGGCAATCAACGGAGTTAGCTAACAGGGGTGTCAGTGTGATTTTAGAGAATAAGAGATGTCAGTGTAGTTTTAAAATAATAGAGAGAGTATCAATGTAATTTACCCTAAAATATATTTGACGCAAAATATAAGGATGGAAAGTATGATTTTTCGTACAAGGAAAGGAGGTGGGGGTGGTCTTCCTTGCTACCAACGTCGGTTGTGGCTTTACACATGTGAGTGAGTGTATCTTGAAAAACAAAAAACAAAAAACAAAAAAAAAAAGAAGAAAAAAAAAAAAGGGCACACCTAGTATTGTTGTAAAGTGAAATGCTATAAAACATCTCCCAAAACACAAGGATGGAAAGTATGATTTTCCCTACAAAGAAAGGAGGTGGGGTGGTTTTCCTTGCTACCAACGTTGGTTGTGGCTTTACACATGTGAGTCAGTGTATCTTGGAGAAAAAAACAAAAACCAAAAAAGAAAAAAGAAAAAAAAATGAAAAGGAAAGGTCACACCTAGTATTGTTGTAAAGTGAAATGCTATAAAACATCTCCCAATTCATGGGGTGTTTGGGAAGAAAGTTTTTAGTTTTTTTGGTTAAAATAGTACTAAAAGATAAAATAGGTTAAAATAGTCAATAAGACAAAACGTCACATCAAACTCATAATCATTTTACTTTTTCTCTTACAAATATCACATCCAATTACAAAAAAATCTAATCAACTTCCTAAACACAAAAATTTTAACCTACTAAAATAGTCAAAAACTAAAATAGCAATTTCCCAAACACTCACTCATTCACAACATCGTGATAATAAGGTAGTTGAGTAGAGTTTACATAGATATGTTTGAGACAAATTTAAAAATTAGCCTTCGTTTCAGATGTGAGTTGGTTTTTTAATTTTTAGCTTTTTAATTATTTTAGTTTGTGACTGAAAAAGTTTTGTTTGGAATGAATTTTTGACTTTTTGACTTTTGTAAGAGAAAAAATAAAATGATTATGGTTTGAATGTGACATTTTCGGTTGTTTTGAAAAAGTGGTTAAAAACTGATTTTTTAGCTTTTTTTGACTTTTTTTTGAAAAAACGTATAAAAAGTTGTAAGAGATGATGTGACTCAAAATAAATTAAAAGCTAGAAGATGGCCTTTAACCATATTTCCAAAATTATTAACTTTTTAACCTATTTTATCTTTTTGTGTATATTTTAGCCCAAATAATTTATGCCAAACATAATACATAATTTATCATATCATTGTAAATTTATGACACTTAGGCCTTGTTTATCAAAAAGTCAAAAAGTCACTATCATATTTAAGTCACATCATCTTATTTAAGTCACATTACCTCTCTACTACATCACTTCAAACTCAACCCATATACAACCCATATTTCATAAAAAGTTAAAAAATATACTTATTTAGATCATTCTAAACAACCCTTTAAATTGTCGACCTCTGTAACAACCCAGATTTTTAATTATTCTGTAAAATTTATACTAATATTATTTAATCTCAGTTCGGAAAATATATATAATTTATTATATATTATTATGTGTAATTTTGTAAAATAATATAATTATTAAAAGTTTAGGGGTCAAAATATAAATAACAATAATAAAGATAATATAAATAATAATAATAATAATAATAATAATAATAATAATAATAATAATGGTGTGGTATTAAAATAAATAATTAATTTTCTGTTAGTATATAATAAAGTGTAATTTAATTAAGAATTAATTAATTTATATAATTATATTAAAATATTGGATCAAAGTGTAATTATCTTAAATATTTATTTGAGATAAGATTGAATCTGCGAATTCATTATCAAAATCTAAGGGATATTATGGCCTGGCCACGTGTTTGCCTATGGATGGCCTCACCTCCCTATAGATAGGGAGGTGATTCGGCTGGAAGGAAATGAACAACAATGATTCATCCCACTAAAAACATCACCACTAATAGCACTAATGCATTAAAAAAGTAAAAAAAAAAAAAAAAAATACAACTCCAAGACTAAAACATCACATCATTACTGGTAGGACCCACTGCCACCTAATTAGTGGGAGCACTAATTAGTGCTCCCACTCATTTTCCGGAAATGAAAGAAGAAAAGAGAGAAAAGAAGAGAAGAAAGAAAGAAAAGAAAAGAAAAGAGAGGAAAGAAAAGGAAAAGAAAATGATGGAAGCTAAAAGGGTCTTCAATAGTGGAAAGAAAGAGTAATGTATTACAGTTAAGGTGAGTTATATTATACTTTGAGTTACCAAAATATATTTTACGTATGTTTTGACTTACCAAAATTTATTTTATACAAATATGTTTTATTAGTATATTAATAAAAGTTATGTTTTATAAAGATTTCAGTTACGTGATTTTATTTCTGAACCCTATTTGCTTAAAAGGAAATCTATGGATATATTTGTTTTACTTTTAAAGAATATTTGGCTATGACCTTATATACAATTATGTTTTGTAAGTACCACCATGGAAGTCTCACACCTTGGGAGACTTAAATAACCATTGGTCTCTGTTGACCACTTTGTGGTCCTCTGTTTGTCATGGATCCATTGACCTCTGTTCTGTGCGAACCAAAGTGCTGTGCGGAGCTAAGTGCTACACTATTGTGGGAGCCACCTCTAGAATCCGTACGAGTCACCTCTTGAATTCGTACCTCTGTTATGTGCGGACCAAAGTGCTGTGCGGAACTAGGTGCTACACTATCGTGGGAGCCACCTCTAGAATCCGTACGAGGCACCTCTTGAATCCGTACCTCTATTCTGACTGTCACTTCTGTGACCTCTGTTCTGTTCTGTACCGTGGTTATGGTCATTTACTTACATAATATCTGTATTTCAGTTTCCGCTACTTAAATGATTTGTTTACCAAATTACCGTGGTTATAGTTATTTATTTATATAATCTCAGTTTTGCTACTTAAAGGATTATTTGTTCAGACTAAGTTATCTTAAATGTTTTGGCCTAATTAATTATCCATGGTTATTTCGTGTCCCTTATACTCTTGGTGTAATATTTCTCACTCTGCCATGTGCTTATCGTTGTTTACCAATTTTCAGGAAATAACTTTTGGAAAGTCCTAGACGCGGGGCTTTGGAATAGACATACACAGCACTTTTATTGATATTTTTCTATGTAAATATCGGCATTTTTGGTCAATAAATTTTGTAATAAAAATAGAAGCTTCAATGATTATTTTGGTACCCTTATTTAACTATTTCTTCCGCTTGCGTTTATTGATTTGTTTAAGAATTGGCCGGAGGTAACCTCAGTTACTGGCCATCACGATACTTAAGTCTTGGGTACGGGGAGCAAGTCGTGACAACCTCAATTTTTTTGGATTAGATTTTTTTTTTTTTTTTTTAACATTCACATTTCAATACCAAAAAATTTAAAGGGTCCGTGGAGCCACTACGGATTCTATTTCGATAATTTGAACCGTTCATTTGATAAGGTCGTCAATGTATATTATCTATGAAAATAATTAGATCGATCCAATAACTGTAACCTTTTTCATTTTATTGTGCTTTTCTCTAAAACAATGGTTTATTTTTAAATATATATTCATCGCCTATTTTTTGGAGACAAATGTGATAAAATAAAAACGTTACGATTATTGGATCAAACTATTTTTCCTCCCATTGTGGATGTACAACCAACGTAAAGCAGTTCCAAGATAAAATACAAGTTGCTAACAACGTCCTTTATCTAGTGTTCACGACTACCAGAAGGTTCGAACTAATTCATGAACCAAAGTTGTCCAAAGCAATACACAAACTACATATATGAATATGTATATACACACACATATATATAACAATATGGAGAACTCGCTCTCAAGATCTTTCATCTTTCATCTCATATTTTTAAGTGTCTTGTGTCTCTAACTCTTAGAAACCATAGATTTATATAGTACTCTTAGCAACCTATATAATTAAAACCCACTAAATAATAATAATAAACCACAATTTAACATTATATTAAATAATAATATAAAGAGATATAAACTTTTTATAACTCAATTTACTGAATTAATTAAAATAATATTTTATTTATTTTTATTAAAATATTCCAATGTTAATCACGAAAATTGTGAGTTCTTCTATAATCATTTTTGTTTCTGGAGTTGCATGATTATTAGACCTCTTATTATTAATTGTGCACATCGTCAATATAGAATTTCTAAAAATATGATAACACAAATACTTAGAGATCCCACATTTTTTTATACAATACTCACAAATTTTATTTATTTATTTATTTTTTTGAAATCTGTAACATTGCTCACATGATAATAATTACTCACTTGTCTAGTTTTACAATGCATTGACTCGTTTTCATTTTTCTTTTTTATTTATATCAAGTTGCACAAATATATTAATCACACATTTTTATTTTAAATTCACTCCAAAGGGGACATTATTTCTGGGATAAATTATGCAAATAGTTCTTATAATTTATACAATATGTTAATTTAGTCTCTGTTATATCAATTTGTTTGATTTTACCTATTAATTTAACGAATTGTGTCATATTAGTCCAATAAAAAATGGCTGTTAGGTTTGGTGGATGGAAAGTTAAACGATGTGTTGATTAGGTCCTTCTAGTTTGCACGATATGTCAATTTGGTCCTTGTCAAAATTAAGCAAATTAAAATAATATGCACCAAATTGATACATCATTTGACTTTTCGTTCACCAAACTTGACAGTCGTTATTTATTGAACTAATATGATATAATCCGTTAAATCAATGGGCAAAATCGAGTAAATTAAAATAATATGGACCAAATTGACACATTATGTAAAGTACAGAGGCCATTTTCATAATTTATCAAAAAACAATAATAATAAGTTTACAAAATAAATAAAATAAAATAAAACTAGTTTTAAACAATCATTTAAATATATATTTTTCTTTTTGTAAAATGATGATTATATTGTGAATGATAACAAATTCATGAAAATTATGGCTCCAAATCAAACCGAATGGCATTTTCATAATTTAGTTTGGTTTGATTACAAATTTTTAAAGATAATACAATATAAATAAATAAAAAAATTATATAAAAATTTCATGCAGAATGATATGATATTTTATGATTCTTTTGTTTCTAGTTAAGTTTTCGTTTGACATTAGTTTTTGAAGGGGGCACAATTACTTAAGCCTATTTGTATGAAACCTCGTGGGATTGGACGAAGGTCCCTACTCCGTACTGACGAAGGTCCCTACTCCACACTGACGAAGGTCCTTACTCCATACTTAAGCCTATTTGTATGGAACCTCGTGGGATTGGACGAAGGTCCCTACTCCATACTAACGAAGGTCCCTACTCCGTACTTAAGCCTATTTGTATGGAACCTTGTGGGATTGGACGAAGGTCCCTACTTCGTACTTAAGCCTATTTGTATGGAACCTCGCGGGATTGGACGAAGGTCCCTACTCCGTACTGACGAAGGTCCCTACTCCGTACTTAAGCCCATTTGTATGGAGCCTCGTTGGACCTGGACGAAGGTCCCCACTTCGAAGTGGGCTCTCTCTCTCCACTTTATGATGGGCCGAGCTAAGGGATCAGTCTTGGCCCACTCCCCACTCCGAAGTGGGTAAGTCCATAACATGGGATCCAAGGCTTCCACTCAACGACAACATGAGTGCTAACAAATCAATCAATACCTTGTAAAGTAAAGGGCACATGGTGCCCGCGAATGACGGATCTTGCTCCCCTCTATTAAGGGATGTGCTACAATCACGGCTGAAGACCAGGCAGAAAACGAGGGAGCTTGATGAATAAGTCATACGATTCTTATAAAAGGTAACCTAGACTCTCCTTGAGGGGGGCGAGCTCTTAACTCTAGAAACACACTGGTCTTCTCTATTTTGTCTCTACCAAACTCTGGTACTGACTCGACCGTCGGAGGGGTTTCCGACCAACCCCCGGTCGGGCAGCCTAACTATTTGTTTCTTGTGCAGGCCTCCACCATCGGTGCACCAGGGTTCGTCCACAAAGTTCCATCTTACTCTATTGCGGAAATCGGTCCGCACATTTGGCGCCGTCTGTGGGAATCGTTCTCTGATTGCTTTGTGACGAACTCCGGCGATGGATATTGAAGGAACCTCGTAACCTGGGATGGGAGAGAAGACCCCAGGAACGGAGAGAACCAAAGATAAGGGTCTGGCTTTCCTTACCAGGAACGACAACCAGATGGACCACGACAGTCTGACCCTCCATACGGCGGAGCGACGTCATGCCGTCGCTTATCAATCATCTCAACGGCTATTTGTTGAGAAGGACCACCTGTGATCGTGTTATCGACTCGATGAGTCTAGAGATTGAGGAGCTACGTGCTCAACTGAGGAAGCAGATGGTACCTCAGGGAGAGCCAAGGAAGTCCGAAAGGGGACCGTCGCAGCAACAGAGGCATGCTCCTCCGCCGCCCCCACGACGTGAACGATCTAACTACAGTCCTGCTTGTGGTGAGCGTAGCCGGATGATTCCGGTACGCAGTGAGGGAGCCCAAGTAGCAAGACAGAGAATCCCCGAGAAGACTCTCGCAAGAGACAAAAGTCCATCAGTCATTATTCAGTAATCTCTCATCCTCCGCGCCGTCGTGATGAGCGACCGCGTGACTTGAGGGCATGGTTGAACGACAACCAAGGGGACGATCGACGGTCGAACAAAGTAACAGAACAACACCACGGCGATCGACAAGGGAGACGCCTTACTCTCTCACTTATGGGATGGAGGCCATTATCCCCTTGGAGGTCGGCACTTCCCACTATTCGGTCTGAAATCTTTGAATTATCAAACAATGATGAGGCCATCGCCCAGGCTCTTGACCTGACAGAGGAGCGTAGAGAAATCACGCTCATTCGTCTGGCAACATACTAGCAACAACTTACTAGAAGTTTCAATAAAAATGTGCTAATTCGCCAATTTCTACCTGGAGATCTGGTGCTAAGGAAGGTCATGGATCATAAGAAGGTCCCTGGTGAAGGGAAGCTCGGCCCTAACTGGGAAGGGCCTTACAGAGTTACCTCTGCCTTAGGCAACGGAGCTTACTACCTGACTGACCTGGCAGGCAAGTCTATTCCTCGTCCTTGGAATGTTGCCAACTTGAAGAAATACTATCAGTGATGTAATGATCTAAGCAGCTTTTGAATGTAATCGCAATTCTCTAAGTATCATTGAAATCATCTTTTCCCCATGAATTGTGTTCTTTTTCATATGTGTCGTACATATTTTC
This sequence comes from Camellia granthamiana, assembly GCA_036172215.1. Lineage (NCBI taxonomy): Eukaryota > Viridiplantae > Streptophyta > Magnoliopsida > Ericales > Theaceae > Camellia > Camellia granthamiana. Next base: position 60,013,336 of record CM069905.1, read on the forward strand.
GCTCGATAATTGAGCAAGAACGGGTTACAGGTCTTAACCTACGCCCCAGCCTGGCAAACTCGACCTTTCGGTTGGAGTAGGGCGCCAAGTGGTATAGCTTGGTGGAATTTGTGCCAAGTATCGTTACTTGAAAGCATGGTCCATGGTAACAACTCGCGCTCAACGAAGAGCCAAGTTACGCTCTACGATGAGTTAAGCTTGACCGAATCAAGTAAAAGCCGAACAACGAAATACTCGGCCGAATCCAACTAGACATTTCTAAGGTTGACGTAAAGTTTGAGCAAATTGGACTGAATACAAATAATGGCTTCCACTCAATAATTTTTAGTGCAAGCCAGGGGGCAAATGAAGGGGGCACAATTACTTAAGCCTATTTGTATGAAACCTCGTGGGATTGGACGAAGGTCCCTACTCCGTACTGACGAAGGTCCCTACTCCACACTAACGAAGGTCCTTACTCCATACTTAAGCCTATTTGTATGGAACCTCGTGGGATTGGACGAAGGTCCCTACTCCGTACTAACGAAGGTCCCTACTCCGTACTTAAGCCTATTTGTATGGAACCTTGTGGGATTGGACGAAGGTCCCTACTTCGTACTTAAGCCTATTTGTATGGAACCTCGCGGGATTGGACGACAGGTCCCTACTCCGTACTGACGAAGGTCCCTACTCCGTACTTAAGCCCATTTGTATGGAGCCTCGTTGGACCTGGACGAAGGTCCCCACTTCGAAGTGGGCTCTCTCTCTCCACTCTATGATGGGCCGAGCTAAGGGATCAGTCTTGGCCCACTCCCCACTCCGAAGTGGGTAAGTCCATAACATGGGATCCAAGGCTTCCACTCAACGACAACATGAGTGCTAACAAATCAATCAATACCTTGTAAAATAAAGGGCACATGGTGCCCGCGAATGACGGATCTTGCTCCCCTCTATTAAGGGATGTGCTACAATCACGGCTGAAGACCAGGCAGAGAACGAGGGAGCTTGATGAATAAGTCATACGATTCTTATAAAAGGTAACCTAGACTCTCCTTGAGGGGGGCGAGCTCTTAACTCTAGAAACACACTGGTCTTCTCTATCTTGTCTCTACCAAACTCTGGTACTGACTCGACCGTCGGAGGGGTTTCCGACCAACCCCCGGTCGGGCAGCCTAACTATTTGTTCCTTGTGCAGGCCTCCACCATCGGTGCACCAGGATTCGTCCACAAAGTTCCATCTTACTCTATTGCGGAAATCGGTCCGCACAGTTTTTTTAGTTGGTTTTTTTGTATTGAGATTTTTTAACCTTGTTTTTTTAGCTTCGTTTGATTTGATTTTTTGGACTTTTATAAGAGAAAAAGTATAATAATTATGATTTAAATGTGACATTTTATATTATTGACTTATGTAACCAATTTATCTTTTTATGCTTTTTTAACTAAAAATCTAAAACCAACGAAACTTAAAACATCCACTATGTGCCTCATAATTACAAACATGTGCATTGCCACATTACTCTGTGGAGTAATGTCAGAAATTCTCAAAGTGCATTACAAACGAAGGTTCATTTTTTAATTGTGCATTACAAACATGTGCATTACAAACGAAGCTTCATTTTTTAATTGTTGCATTCAATTCAATGCACCCCACCAAAAGGTACAATCGTAAAATTGAAGCCATCCCACTCTTAAGGGTGATCTATTCTCAAAGTGCTTTTTTTTAGCCTTCTTTTTTTTTTCTGTTTTTCTTTTCTTTTCATTTTTATTTTTAGTGAATTTAAAAAAAAAATCAAAAAATTTTAAGTTTTTAAATTCAGTTCGACTAGACAAACAGAAAAATTATAATTTTCAAAAACAATTCAAAAAAATCCAAAAAAGACAAAAATAAACCAAAATAAGTAATCTTTTTTAGCATATTTTCATCTTTAGTATTTTTTTTTTTTGAAATTTTTCGGAAACAATTTTTAGATTGGTCTCAATAAAATAGACTGGAAAAAAAAAAATTGACATAATTTAAAAAAAAATTACTAAAAACAAAAAAATTCAAAAAGATGTGACTTTTTTTTTTAAAAAAAATTTCCCCAAAATGGGCCATAGCATATCACGGTCTGCTTATTTGCAATTTTTTTTTTTTTTGGGATAAATTGCAATAACTTCCCCTGAGATTAAACGAAAGTATAATGCACCTCACTTTTAAGATAATTATACTAGCATCCCCTCCATTAACAGTAAAGATAATTAGGGTAACAATCGATGTAAAATTATATCTTTTTTCCCTTCACTATTCACATGAATATACCATTAAACCATTCTTCATCCTAATCCATTATTTCCATTTTTTTTAAATCTTTTTTTCTTCTTCACAGTTTACATTATACATGCCATCGCAAGAACAACCAGCACACTACCATCTCATTTTCTAGCGCATCTCGACAACACACAACCATTACCTCCAAAATCGAACCACAATAGAGAAAAAACACATAAATCTCATCACAACCTCAACAACCCCTATTTAAAAACCTATCAAAGAGAAAGAACGAAATAAATCCACAAAGTCATATAACAAAATCCACCAAAGCAACAAAAAAATCATGAGGTGATGATGACAATAAAGGGTTTCGGCAAAGTTGAAGTCGCGATATGTGGCAACAACAGTGATGAAAAGTCTCGATGGAGATGGGTGTTGCAATTTGAGGTGGTGATGTCAATTAAGGGTCTTAATGAAGCTGAAGGTTTGATCTGAAATGTCAGCCATGAAGGGCCTTAGTGGCAACAATGATTAAAGATCTTAGCAGAAATGGGGCATGCAGCGTGAAGTGGCAACAATGATGGAGGGTTTCAATGAAGATAGGGGTGCCGATGATGAATGGCCTCAACATAGATAAGGGTTACATTGGAAAGTTTCAGCTACAGAGGATTTGTGCTGATGCACAAGTGTATGTAAGGCTGAAATAGCGTGTGTATATAAAAAAGAAATTGGACGAATTGGGTCAAAATTAGTCTAGTCAAACTGTTAATTGTTGATATAGTTAAAAGGGTCAAAATAGCGAGTCCACTTATATTTCTCTAATGCACGTTCAAGCTATTAATTGACTAACGATAAACTAATGGGATGAGTAGTTGATATGCAACTATATAATTAGGCGAGGTTTGTATAATTCTCTTAAAATTATAGGTTATGTTATGATACACATATATAAGTTATGGAATATGTGAAGTTAATTACTACAAATATCATAATTAAATCTTTTTAGAATTATTACTAAAAACAAATCAAGTCATAACCAAACATAACATAAACATAACTAAAGACTTTTTGAATCATAACAAAAATAATGTCATAACAATGAGTCATAATTAATATCACAATGTGTATACCAAATCATAATTAATACTCCAATAGGTTATAATAAAAAAAATTCATAACTGGGGTATATGGTTCTGGAGTGTGTGTAGTAGGATTTCCTTAAAATTATAGATGCATTGTAGTATTTATCAAACTTGAGTAGAGGTCTGTAATTTTTTTTTTAATCCACTTTTGGTACACATATAGGGTGTGTTTGATTGGACGGACTGGATAAGAAGGGATTATAATCCATCAAACTTGAATCTTGGGATTGTAAATCTCCCGAACTATTTGATTGGATTGGATGTGTATCACATATTTGTTTTCTCATGAGATTAGATGTCTGAAAATGACTATTTTAGTGAATTCAATGTTTGGTTGGACGGACTGAATAAGGATAAATGTTCAAAAGACTATTTTATTCTTGTAATTTATAATTTATAATTAAATTTATAAGGCCATAATTTTTAATTTATTATTTTTAATTAAATTAAATTTATAATTTATATTTTTATTTAATATATAATTTTAAATTAACAACACTAAAAAATAATTTTATTTAATATATAAATTTAATTTTTTAACAACACTAAAAAAATTTAATTTATAAGGCCATAATTTTTAATTTATTATTTTTAATTAAATTTAATTTATAATTTATAATTTTTTATTTAATATATAATTTTAAATTAACAACACTAAAAAAATAATTTATAAATGTTTAAAAGACTATTTTATCATTTTCCAATTGTTTACTAAGTAATAACAGGAGGGTAAAATGAACATTTCAAATATTAGTCTCATGGGATGCCAATCCCATGGAAATAATCCAACACACCCACCTTAGGATTATTAAATCCCATATATGGGGGATAAGGAGTCCGGCCGAACTCCATGTCCGGCGGACTAAAAAAAAAAAAAACACCAGATTATCCACTTCCAATGGATTATAATCAAATCTCACCCTCTAATCCCCCTAATCAAACACCCCCGGAGTGTTTGTTTGGTGAGATAGAACCATGGCCCCTTTTGTTTTCGAAGGTAGAATAGAGATGATTGATAGTGAGGGGATTGATAGTGAGGGGATTAAGTAAAATTGTGTTTGTTTTGATGATAGTTATTGTTGTAGGGATTGTTAAGTTATTTTTATATAAAATAATAAAACAAATAAAAAAAATACAAAAACATTAAACATTAATGTTAAAAAAAATGCCCAACATATAAAAAATTAAAATTAAAATTAAAAAAAAATTCAGAAAAAAAAAACAAATAAAACAATGATTTTTACCTAACAAAAAATTAAACATTAATGTTCAAAAAAAAAAAAATGCTCAACATGTAAACAATAAAAAAAATAAAAATAAAAATAGTCTGATGGACTATTTTTCTAATACCAAGTGTTGGAGGCCGATCCGAATCCCCTCTCCATCTCCCAAAACAAATACAAAGATAGTGGGTTCTACCTCACTATTAATCTCAATCCCCTCTCTACAACCCCAAACAAACAGGGCCCATGAGATTGGACTCCATGTCCAATAGAATAAATACTCCAACGTTAAAGTAGGAATAATAATCCCCCATATATGGGATAACTCTATCTCATGGGGAGGACGGTGAGATAAAAATGGGCGGATTGAGTTAGGCCTTGTTTGGGAAGACTAAATAAGTACACTTTTTGTCTTTTTTGACTAAAAAAGTGAGGTTGAAAATATGGATGTTTGGGTTAACTTTTTGACTTTTTATGGAAAAATGTGTAATAAAAAATTGTAAAAATTAGTTTTTAGAGGAAAATTTGAATTGGGAGTTGTGCAGCCGTAATTGTTGACTTTTGGTGAATAGTGTTAACTTTTTAACTTTTTGAGTAACTTTTTGACTTTTTGGATTATTCTCTACATCCCAAACAAGGCCTTAATATCCGAATTAACTAATTAAATGATGAAATTAACCCTCAAGTAACATTTCTTTCTTTTATTTTTTAAACATTTTTATTGAACATGATGAATTTTTTTTAAACATGTATAAATTAATCTCGTGATATATAATAAGAATTATTGTTTTTGTATTAGCAAAATAATAGAAGGAAATATACTTTCAATATTTAAAAGGAAAATAATATATAAAATATTTTTTCTTCATTTTTTAAAACTTGTTTTTTTCTAAATATGTTGATTTTTTTTGAAACATATGTAAATTAATTTCGTATATAATAGTTACAATATCGTATTTAAATAAAATTAATAGTTATCTTAGTAAAATTAAATAAAATATACTTTAAATTTAATATTGTCATCATAAACAATTCAAAAAGTCAAAATAACCTTTTGAGAAATTATCATTTTTTATAAATTTTTTAATAAAACATGAGATTTATTAAAATAATCATTTTTAAACATCTAATATCAAGATAAAACAAGTATAAGATACACATTATCTCTAGCTAAATAATTTAAAAATTATTTATCTTAAAATTAACAATCCATTGCATTCTAATCTTTTCTATCCAATCGGTCTAATGCTGTGTTTGGTTGGGGGATTTGGGGAGGGATTTAGAAAGGGAAATAGAAAAGGTAGGTGAAATGTGAATAAAACATGCCTATATTTCATTTAGTTTCACATATCTTTTCCATTTTTCTTTCTAAATCTCTCCCCAAATTCCCCAACCAAACACAACATAAAAGAAATATAGTAATAATGAAATGAGGCTTTATTTTAGGTTTGGGCCCCTCTTCTACTCACCCTCTTCGCGGAAGAACAACAAAGCTAAACTTGGCAAAAACGTAAAGTAAAAGCCATAAAAACCCACCGCTCTCATCAATCACATCTGGTTGATTTCTGATTTGGGCATTGTTTATCTAGCTCTCTTTCAGGAGAGATTCGACTTTTAGAAAACGCCCCTTGACGTGGTTATCAGGAATGTTTAATGCAAACTTTTTATGAGTTAAAATTAGAAATTAAAAATATATTTCACCAAATTTCTTAATAAATAATTTTTTTTAATATTAAAATTATTTTTATTTGATAAACTATAATAAAAAATTATACCAAATATTTTAACATATACTACTAAAATAAAAACTATGGGCTTGTTTGGTTAGTGTTTGGAAAAAAAATTTCAGAAATTTTCTCTACAAACAAATTTCAGAAATTTTCTCTACCAAACAAATTTTCCCAAAAAAATTTCCCAAAACACACAAACCAAACAAATTTTCCAAACAAATCTCTCTCACACACACATCAAATCAATCACTTTTTCCAAAACTCTCTCTCAAAACAATTTTCCAAAACAAATTTCCCAAAACACCAAACCAAACATGTTTTCGTACTTTTTTTTCCCAAAACATGTTTCTGAAACACAAACCAAACAAAACATGACCTGGGTCAATTAGGCTTAAGAGCTCAATCATGAATATTCCATCCTAATTATGTGTATAGTAGACATATGTAAATTTAATTAGTAATTTTATAATTAAAATACGAGGGAAGTAATTTTTAAATTATACTTGTTATGGTTTGTTTAATTTTTATTTGATATCATATCATTAGATTTTATTTGAGATTTTTTTTTTCTTGTTTTAATTTGGATTATAGTAAACTTTGTCTTAAATTAGCAAATTAAAAATATAAAAATAAAGAAAAATTGAGGGTACTTATCATTATATGTATCAAGTTTATGCGAGTATGTATAAAGGCCCTATCTTTGAAGTTTAGGGCTTCAAAAATTTTAGGGACGATCTTGGTTGGAGGTAATTGTTGATTGAAAAAATATTGAGAGTTCTAAATTAAGAGTTTTAATGGCTTTAATTGGTGTGTGAGTCCATGTGATGTGATGTGATGTTTTGGTCTTGATTTTTTTTATTTTTTTTATTTTCTACATCATTAGTGTTCTTTTAGAGCTCCCAAATTAGAGGGATGTATTATTTCTGTTGATGATTAATAGCTTGGTGGTGAGAAGTGGTGGTCAAAATCAATTGCCAATTTGCGAGAAATAATTGATAGTGATTAGACGTAGTTATTGGTTATTAGAGATGGTAGTCAAAAGTAATTGCCAATTGACATCGCCAACGATGATGGTCGAAAATGTCTGACTAGATGAAGTGGCTTACATTGGTGATAGACACTGAGTGTTGGTGATTAAAGAGAGTGAGAGAGTATGAAAAAATAAAAACTTATTTTCAAAATAAATAAAATAATTTTTTGATACAAAATTTAGTAAATATTATAAAACTATTTATAATTATTCTAAAAATAGGCACCAAATAAATTTTTATGACTAAATTACGTTGTATCACCCTCAACTATTTTCTTGGATAAACTGAAAATCATAACAAACCTCCTTATTTATTAATTTTTTTCAATTCAAACTTCAATAACAATTTTATCTTTTCAGCTATAGGATAAATCACACTTTATTTTCTTAAACTATCACTTAATATCACTACCTCCTCAATTGAAAAATGCTATTTTTATCATCTTAAACAATGAATTTATATCAATGTAAGTCTTTTTTTAAGGATGTATTACATAAATAGATTTAAAATTGACATAATTTGCATATGATATTTCACATTATTATTATTATTTCTTCCTTTTTTTTCTACTCAAGGTAGCTGCAATGCAAGTGCTAGTATGACGCATGTAAGACAAGTAAAGGAAAAAGATATATATAAAAAAAAATGAAAAAAAAAAATAAAAGGTCTTTTTAAACGATTTACAAAATTTGAGATATAATAAGCAAGTCGCATTCCAATTTTTTATCTATATATTTAACGGATTAGTAAGGAAAGGTTTATATTAATACAAAGTATTAATTGATAATATTAAGTGACAAAATATAATATTTTTTGGTAAAAAAAATAAAGTGATATTAACTGGTAATTTAAGAGGACAACTAATTATCCATATAGTTGAAAGAGTATTTTTATTATTAAAATTTAAATTGAAGAAAATTAATAAATAAAACTAGTTAAATGTCGTTATTTTTAAAACAAAGTGTAACTTGTCTAAAAAAAAATTATAATCATAAAATTACAGTAAAACGGGCATGTCATTTTGCAGATGAACTCACTCGTCGGAATCTGATTCCGTCCTGATTACTCTATCATCTCCTTTTCCCTTTGCCCTGTCTTTACAAAAAAGGTCAAAGTGACTGTAGAGAAAAGTAAACAAAGACCGATGTGGTCTCCCACTGCGCACTACAATATCATCATCCTCCACATATTAGCATCTCATCCCCCCCTTAAAAACACCCAAACTTTCTCTCTCTCCCCATAAGGTGTTTTGAGGATTACAATTTTTTGGCTTTATTATTATTATTATTATTATTATTTATTATTTTTAACAATTTTTTTTAAATCTTTTATAAAAATTTAAATTTTTAAATTCAATTCCACGAGACGAATCAAAAAATTATAATTCTTAAAAATAAGTTCAAAAAATACAAAAATAAGTAATTTTTTTGACTAATTTTCAACTTTAATATTTTTTTAAATAAACGTACTTTTTAAATTCATCACGATAAAAAGGATTGGAAAAATAGAAAATTTTAACATAATTTTTAATAAAAATTACTAATGACAAAAAAATATATATATATATATTTGAAGATTTTTGTTTTATTTTTCCAAACAACAATGTTAGGTAGTTTAAAATTTTGTAACTCGAATGGCTCAAATCATTCATTTTGAGTATAAATGAGTGTAAAATAACATCATTTTAATAAATTTAAACCATTTAAACCACAAAATTTTAAACTACCAAACAATTTCCTTTTCCAAAACCCCCTTCCCTATTTCTTCGTTTTTTTGTTCAACGCTCTCATCATTTCCCACCAGACCTCCTTGACTACTTCACATCACCACTCTAAACACCATTTTTTTCTGCTCCCCCATTACAAGTCCCATCTATTCAAATTTCATACATATCTTCCAATCGGACAGATTAAAAGAAAACAAGAGAGAGATGAAGGGTTTATTAGCTTTGCTCTTGCTCTGTCTCTCCCTCCTAGTTTCTTTCTCTGGTAAGTTCGGATGATTCTGTTTTTGTTTTGTTTTGTTTCGTTTATACATATAATAAAAATGTAACCCATATTATGTTACTATTGTTGATTGTTATCAGGTGCAGACATCTCTGTAAAAGTCGGTGTGTGCTACGGCCAGCTGGGGAACAACCTGCGGTCTCCATCGAAATCCGTAGAGCTCATAAAATCCCTAAGAGCCAAGCGAGTGAAGCTCTACGATGCAAACCCACAAATCCTGAAAGCCCTGAAAGGCACCGATCTCCAGGTCTCAATCATGGTCCCTAACCAGCTCCTCCCCAACATCTCCACTAACCAATCCTTAGCCGACGACTGGGTCCACACCAATGTCTTCCCCTTCTTCCCCCAAGTCAAGATCCGCTACCTCCTCGTCGGCAACGAAATCCTCAGCTCCTCCGACAACACCACCATCCACAGCCTCGTACCCGCCATGCGCCGAATCCAAACCTCAATCAAATCCCACAATTTCCATAAAATCAAAGTCGGCACACCTCTCGCCATGGACGTTCTCGAATCTTCCTTCCCACCTTCCAGTGGTACGTTTCGGTCTGACATTTCCGGTCCGGTAATGGAACCCCTTTTGCAATTCTTGAACCGGACCAAATCCTTCTTTTTCTTGGATCTCTACCCGTTTTTCCCTTGGTCGTCTGACCCGACCCATATCAAACTCGAATATGCATTGTTGATGGCGAAGAATATAACGTATACCGACCCGGGTACTGGCTTAACATACACCAATCTGCTCGATCAAATGCTTGACTCGGTTATTTTTGCCATGAAACGGATTGGGTTTCCGGATCTTCGGTTATTCATAGCCGAAACCGGGTGGCCCAATGGCGGAGATATTGACCAGATTGGAGTTAATATTTACAACGCTGCCACTTACAACCGGAACGTAATCAAGAAAGTAACGGCTAAACCGCCGGTCGGAACACCGGCTCGACCGGGCGCGGTCATACCGACATTTATATTTGCTCTCTACAATGAGAACCAAAAAGGAGGACCGGGTACGGAGCGGCATTTCGGGTTGTTGTACCCGAACGGGTCGAATGTGTATCAGATTGATTTGTCGGGTGAGACACCGGAGTTGGAGTTCAAGCCGTTGCCCAAGCCGACGAATGATGAGCCGTATAAGGGGAAGATATGGTGTGTGGTGAGTAGAGGTAGACGTGCGAATGTGACCGAGTTGGGTTCGGCGTTGGCGTATGCTTGCGGGCAGGGTAATCGGACTTGTGACCCGATTCAACCCGGAGGAAAGTGTTATAACCCGAATTCACTGGTTCGGCATGCGAGTTATGCATTTAGCTCGTATTGGACACAGTTTAGGAATGCTGGTGGGACTTGTTTCTTTAATGGGCTCGCACGTCAGACCACTAAGGACCCAAGTAAGTACCAAATTACCAACCACTTCTTGTTTTTTATATCATTCAAAAGTTACGCAATTATATATATCACTTTTCAAGTTTTCTTAAGTTGATAATTACAATGGATAATTAAAGTTACATAAGTTTTTTTTTTTTTTTCCTATATATAATTTAAATAAATTAATTATAACTTATTTTAATTTAAAATTATGTGTCAAATTATTGTTGCAGTTTTTACTTACAACTTAAACTTAATATATGTTTTTAGTTTTTATTTTTTTTATTATTAATTTTTAATTTATAATAAAAGTAACTAATAAGGCAATAATCACGCCAGAATACCACTTTTTGTGGTCTATTATTTACTAAGATTTTTGGTTACTTTGTACACTTCCGATTTTACAATAATATAAAAGCACATTTGGGTGGGCTTTTACCCTACAAGATTTTCACAGTGCAATAATATTTAAGTATGATTATGTGACTGAAAGTGCATTAAATGTAAAGATAAATATTTTGAGTACAAACCCTCTTTTGGTTATTGGTTGGTGAGATGTGTTTAATACTCCAAACACTATAGTAAACTTGAGAGCTTGCCTCCTATCCTTAATCAGACTAGATGGTGCTGTTCGGCCCGTGGGAGTCCATCATGGGTCTCGTTTTGATACGTGTAGAACTCGTCGAGTACTATATGCTCGTAGAAAATCACATTGATCGGATATCAATAGCTATGTGATCAAATCAATGAACGGTGAATAAATTAGCGGTTGACAAAAAAACTAATAAGATGAGATAACTATTGATATATGATCAATATGATTTTTTATAGACATACAGTACTCGACGAGTCCTATACATTGAACGGTTTATATTATCAAAACGAGACTCGTGTTGGGCCCCCACGGACCGAACAGTTCCGTCCAGTCCGATTAAAGACCGGAGGCAAGCTGTTCGCTTGTTTTAGGGAAAAATTCATTTTTACTCTTTCAGACACTTCATTTATGATATTTTATCTCCTGAACAATTATCCTTTTAAAAGTTCATGATCCATAGTAAATAGCTAAATATTGAGATAATACTATAACAAAACACAATCATAATGTTGTGATTTAATATTTTGTATATTATCCTCATATGCGATCCTTATATTAGTTTATAGATTTTACTACTTAAATTAATTACTAATACAATAGTGATACATTACTTGATAAATAAATTCTATGCGTAAATGTAATCATCAATCTATAGAACATTATTAAAAGGCAAAACTGAAGCCTTTTTTTAAGACATTTATGCTTTGCAATCCAAAACTAAATTAAATTATGTGTTAAATGTAGTCTCGATTGAGTTTTTTATGTGAGCAAAAAAAAGGGTCTTTCTAACAACTGTTTTTAATGACACAAGTAAAAGATAAAATATTTGTAGAACTCGATACACTTTTTATTGACTTTCAATGCACTTCTACTGAAATTAATAACATTTCTATATATTTTGAAGACAATAAATTTGTTTTTTCATTTTTTGTTTTATATTAATTTTTTTTTAAAAGATACGGGGATAAGTGTTTATCAGCACTGATTTTTTATCTCACAAAAACTAGAGATTACTTAAATATACCACGGCATTCCATGGTATGTTACATATATCCTGCAAAATTAGGTGTAGGATGCACCAAATTTGACTGTCATAAACGAGTTAAAATTTTTGATTGTAGAAAATAGTCTACAAGGGTTGGAGAATATCTTACGAAGATGCCCCAATCAACCCGATGATGCTATAATATTTTTGAGTCATGTTTCTGCGAATCTCCCTGAAATTGACGGGTTTGTATTTTTGTTTTTGTTTTTGTTTTTGTTTTTGTGAAGGCTATGCGTCTTGCAAGTTCCCAAGCATTACGCTTTGAAGTTGGCTAAGGTAAACGTGGAAGGGGCGCCCTCAAATTTTGGAGGATTCTGCTAAATAATGCCATAATAAAGACCTCTCTCTACACTGACTCGATCGAGGCTAGATCGTCTATTCAGAACCTTCTCTATTGCTTTGTTTCAAATCATTTCTTTACTGGATGAATTTTTCCATCAGATCTTGTGATGGAAAGGAATCTTGAAACAGGGAGATAAGGAAGATCAGGAGATATGATTAGTTTTTTTATTTTTATTTTTTATTTTTTTATTATTATCAATTGTTTTGCCCGTTATTAGCCCCTTAATCGGATCATTGTTTTCAAATACAATATTTTTTAGGGAGCAAGTGCGGGGTTTCATTCCAATTTATAGGATTGAAATCGGTTCCACATCAGTTTATTATATTCTATTCAAGACTATTATATAATATTTATTTCTGTCTTGCTTTTTATTTTACTGTTTTATTGCTTTTTATTTCTGAGAGGCTTGTAACGGCTATAATGTTTTTTTTTTTAAAGCACGATCTAACGGCTATAATTGTATTGTGCGTTGGTGGTATGTCAAAGTCACTGATCACAACTAACGGCTACATTTGAAGATGTGCACTGCGGGGATGTCATTTATTGGATCGTCCAAATTTGTTTGTGGCGTAGTGTTAAGTAGGGCTGAGAAAAAAAATCAAAAAATCAAAAAAATAGTACATTAATTTGGTCCGGGCCAAATAGATTTGATTTGGTTTTTTCAATATATGATTCAATTTTAATTTTTAAAATAGATGAACACTTCATGATTTGGTTTGTTTTTAAAGTTTTTGTTTGAAATCAAATTTGATAGTTTCTATATAGGAAAATGTTATGGATTCCAAACAAATTACCAAATAGATTACCAAACCTTGTGAGAGGTTTGGTAATCTATTTGGTAATTTGTTTGGGATCCCTAGCATCACTCTTCTATATATATAGATATATATTCGTTAGTTTCTATATATATACTTAATTAATATCTCATTTTTTTGTACATAAATTATTAATTTATAAATTAATGAATAATGAATAGAAAATAACATTTCTCCTCGAATAATGATACCTCACATATGGCCCACTACTATGCTTTTATTATCATTATTAATGAATAATTAGTAGAGTATACTTTATTAATATCTCATTTCCTCTCTGACTTGTGGCCCTCCATTATGCTTTTATTATCCTCTCTGACTTATGGTCCACTATGCTTTTATTATCATTATTCATTAATTTATTATTCGATGTTTGAACCCTTCGCACATGCTTGCTGCTGATGCAAAATTTGGCATGGCGAGGTACAAAAAGTTATGGGATGCGATTCGGTGTTATGTCAGCCTAAGGTTTTAAAGCGAGGAGTTTAGCCTTTTCTAAATAATTTTATTTATTTATTTTATGGCCGAGTATTTGGATCAACTTATGTATACCTTAATTAATTTTAAAACTCATATAAAACATCTTCTATGTGATTCTGACAAATCTCGAATAGAGTCTGCAAGTATGACCTCAAACATTTTCTAAATAATTAATAAAGAGGAAAGGGCTGAGAGAAATGGATAAGATAGCCGTTGTATACGTATGGGAGTTGTTTGATAGCCCTAATTATAATTTACTTTACATTAAATTATTATACTCTGTATCTTTTATATGGGAATCAGTATACATATAGTTATTTGATAACATTAATCATTGCTTTAATAAATTTGAAAATAGTGGTGTTACATGTATCAATTAGTGTATTAACTAGTGTATCAATACTAGTTATGAAATTATTTTTATAAATTACAAATACTAAAAAATTTTAAATTATGCCACATTACCAATTAATACACTAATTAGTGTACTAATTGGTACATATAACATTAATCATTTAAAAATTCAGTCACTTTAATATTAGTGGAAAGCTCAAAGAATGATTATTTCATTCTATTATATTTCATTTCAATGAATCATATAGAACAATAGAGACTCAATATCATTACAACAGAGAACTTGTTAAGAAATATGAGATTGAGCTATATTCTGCAAGACGGGGGAGCAATTGGTAGACATGTTTACCATGGCATAAATAATAGAAGAAAGATTAATACTTCAGGTCTCGAATTCGAGGTCTCGAAATTGCCTCAAAATTCAAATTTTATTTTTTTATTATTTTTATTATTTTTTTGGCACTGTGTGTTTGGTTTTTTTTTTTTTTTTTTCTATCTTTTCTTTTCTTTTCTTTTCTTTTTTACAAGGGTGGTTATGTGTATTGCACATCTCGCTTTAACTCAGCCTATATGGTTTGATAAAGTCTAACCCAACTCACTCACCTTATCAAACTATATAGGCTGAGTTTTTTTTTTTTCTTCTTTTTGTTGGGCTATGTTGGTTTGGTTTTTTTTTTTTAAAAGGTGGTTATGTGTAGGAGTGTGCCAAAAAACTAAACATTCAGTACTAACTCATCGTATAAAATTATATGAAATTAACAAAATTTAACCAATAACTTAATTGATCAATCAATTAGGTTGGACTGATTGAGTGATAAAATTGACTGATTAAATAGGCTGTTGGTTAAATTTTGTTAATTTTATATAATTTTACACGATGAGTTAGTGTGAAATGTCTAATTTGTTGACACATTCCTATACATAAACCACTGTTAAAAAAAATTATAAAAAAAAAAAACCAAATAAAAAAAATAACTAACTAATACAGCCACCACCCAAAAAATAAAAAAATAATAAAAAATTTTGTTGTCGAGGCCTCAAATTCGAGGATTCTGTCACCGTTGTAGAAAAAATTCTTTGTTTTAGACAAAAATTTGAGATTCAAAAATTTCAAAACAGTAGTGCTAGACGCCTCGAATTCGAGGCCCCTGGAATGTGTTTTTTGTTTTTTTTTTTAAGGGTGGTTATGTGTAGGGATATGTCAAAAAAATTAGATATTTCACACTAACTCATCGTATAAAATTATATGAAATTAAAAAAATTTAACCAACAGCTTAATTGACCAGACAATTTTATCACTCAACTAGTTCAACCTAATTGATTGATCAGTTAGACTGCTGGTTAAAATTCGTTAATTTCATATAATTTTATACGATGAATTGGTACGGGATGTCTAGTTTTTTGGCACACCCCTACACATAACCACCTTAAAAAAAAAAAATCCAAACCAACACAGTTCAACAAATAAAATTAAATTAAATTTAAAAAAAAAAAAACTCATCAGTTAATTTTATCACCCAATCAATCCAACCTAACTCACTTGTAGAATATCTAGTTTTTTAGCACATCTCTATACATTACCACCCTTACAAAAAGAAAAGAAAAGAAAAGAAAAGAGAGGGAAAAAAAATTAAAAAAAAAAAAATCAAACTAACACAGCCTTAGAAGAAATAAAACAAAATAAAATAAAATTCGAAACAAATTGGACGCCTCAAGCTTATTCTTTTCCAAATTGGGTGATGTTTAAAATCAATTTTGAAAATTCTCATGCAAATGATTAGTAGTTAGTAGCTAGCCGTGAGTTAGTGTCAGCTGAATTAAATGCACCCTAACATGATTTGTAACAAATATTAAGGTTGCGATTGGTTTAATTTTAAAATTATGATTTGAGTGTAGAGTTATGAGTTAAATTTAAAAATTTTAAAAAAAAATTATTTAGTTATGAGTTTTAAATTTTTAAATTTTGAATTTTAAAAAGAGTTTTGAATTGTATTTTGAATTTTGAGTTTTTGAATTTTGAGTTGTATTTTAAATTTTTTTGAATTTATTTATTTTTAAATATTTAAAAATGTTCAAGAAAATTTTATTTTTTTATTTTATAAATATTTTATTTTTTTAATATTTTAAATTCAAAACATAATTCTGCACTCAAATCATAACCAAACACATAACTCAATATGTACCAATTAATGTACATACTAGTGTACTAACAGATGATGTGATATCATTTGTATAGTTTTTGGTATTTGTAACTTGTATAATAAATGTGATCAATAATAATATCATAACACTTGTTGGTACACTAGTGTGTACACTAAAGATTCATTCTCTTCATAAAAAATAGGAGGTAGAGCCAATAAAGATTTCTTTTTCGATTCATCCCTGGAGTTGAATACCTCATTTAAGAATTGTTTTTGATCCAATCCGTAGGAATCAATAGAAAAGGCAAATCCCTTATGATACACCAGATCCGGCTCGGTTATTGATAGAGTGAATAGATCTGCCATTTCTTGAAATCTCTCTTCTGATTCAAAATCGTGGTGTAACGTGTATCCTCCCCTGTTCCGGTCATGGAATAGATGAAATAAATCAAAAAATGGATTTTTGTTCAAGAATGAAATCATGTAATACCACCGATTTAAAAGCTATTTTCAAAACTTATGACCAAACACATAACTAAAAACTCAATTCAAAAACACTTTTCAAAATTCTATAAAAATAAAAAAAAAAATCAAAATTTTTTTATTTTGTATTTTTTCAAAATATTTTTTTATTTTTTAGAAAATAATTTTTGTTATTTTTTTAAGTATTAGCCAAATAATTTCTCATGATTTAGATACATATATGGCGATCCAATTTTTTTTTTTTAAATTTTAAAAAAAATAAATATTTTAAAAAGTAAAAAATTCAAAAAAATATTTAAAATATTAAAATATTTAATAAATATTTAAAATAAAATAAAAACATAATTTTTAAATTTTTTTTAAATATTTTTTAAAAATACAGTGCACAATTGTATGAAATACAGTGCACATTAAAAAAATACAACTCAAAATTATTTTCAAAATTATAATCAAACAGAATTTTATCTTTTCAAAACTCAACTCAAAACTCATAACTCAAAATACAACTCTACACTCAAATCATGATTTTAAAAATACAACTCCACACTCAAATTATTTTGTTTTAAAATAGAATTTTGAAAAGAGTTTGATTATGAGTTTTGAAAAGAGTTTTGAATTGAATTTTGAGTTGTGTATTTGATTATGAGTTTTGAAAAATTTTTTGAAAAGAATTTTAAATTGTGTGCTTGTTGATGAGTTTAAATTTTTTTTTTGATTAGAATTACATTTACCGAATTGTCTAGAGTTCTTGATACACTAAGGCATAGTTTGGGAAGTTGGTTTTGGTGGGTTAGGGGCTAAAATAGCCACAAAAAACAAAATAGGCTATTTTAGCCACAAAAAACAAAACATCAAATCCAACTCATAATCATTACACTCCTCTCTCACAAAAAAAGTCCAAAAAGCCAAAAAGTCCTTCCCAAACCAGGCTTTTTAGCCCCAGGCTAAAATAGCCAAAAAGTCAAAAAGCCAAAAAGCCAACCCACTTCCCAAACGGAGGCTAACACACTTTGCAATAACCTAACAGAAGACAACGTAAGCCTAGGTGGTATTGTAGTGTCCTTTGCCTTAAACCCGACTTGAATCCAATTGTATGGATGTCCTGATATGTTTTTCAGACCCTGTATACCATGTGTTGTGTTTTGATGATTTGGAATCGAGTCAGTGTAAATTCATGTTTAGTGTATAATTTTTTTGTTTTTAATATTCGGATTTCAGGCATAAGAACCAAAAATAGAAGTGTATAAGCCCGTCTATAGAAATCAGAATTGGGAATTGCCTTATTTCTTTTTCTGTCTTTTAATTTTGCATTTTTGGTTTGGTTGAAGGTTTGTTTCCCCCTTGTTAAGAAATATTCAGAGTTGCCGATCAATTGCATTTGAGAGCGATCGATCAATCTTCATATTTATTTTGGATCGATTTTGAGCAAAATGCTCTGATCATAAGGGATCAATCATACTTGGGTGATCGATCGCCCCTGATAGTGCGATCGATCACTCTACTTATTTATTTTGATAAGTTTTCAGTAGAATGCTCCAATTGATAGCTAATCGATCTCGTTTGCGGCGATAGAACGCTCTAATAGGTGCAATCGATCACTTTGACTAAAATCATATTTATGGGTGGTTGGGATGATTTAAATAAGTGCACTTCTTGACTTTTTATGAAATATGGGTTGGGTTTGAAGTGATGTAGTAGAGAAGTGGTGTGACTTAAATAAGATAATGTGACTTAAATAGGATAGTGACTTTTTGACTTTTTTAGGTTATAACAAATAAGGCCTAAGTACTCGTTTCTCTCATTCTTCTTATTTCTCTTTTCTCTCTCTTTCTCTACTCTAAAAATTCCTCTCTTCTCTTTCTCTCTCTAAAACTTAGACCAAACCTTGCAAAACCTTTGATCCATCCCACTCAGAATCTTCATTTCACCTTAGTTCTTTGGGATAAAGTGTAGAGTACATCGGGATCTTCGATTTCATTGGAGTCGATCGTCATTTCGGCACTTTCGAATTTCGAGCTTTTTCCTTCCCTTTCTCTAATTTGAGGTAGGGATTCTATTACTCTAGTATATTTGTTTTACCATAGTTATTTGATATTTTTGTAGATATGAATTTTTAAAAAATTGGGAATTTTGTGATATATATGATATAAAATTTGGACTTGCTCATATTTTGTTTAAATTTCAAAAATTATCTCCTCTAATTGTTAATAGATGTTTCAATTTCAAAGTCGGTACTTAAATTGAGAATCCCCTAATTTTGTTCAAACCCTAAAAATGTTGGTAATGGAAGAGATGATTGCATATTGAGAAATTGATGATTATCATGGAATTAATGAAATTATTGACATTGTGGAAGTTATTGGAATTCTTGAGAAATTGTTGAAATTATTGTTAATTATAATACTCTTACATTGCCTTAATGAAATACTTTTGATAGAGATAATTATTTTTGACAATCGGTGGATAATTGCATTGTTGTGTTGTAGAAGTGAATTGAAAACTAAGAAAGTTGGAACAATTTGTAAATCATGCATTGCATTGGCTTTTTCATGTTTTCCCCATATGTATTACTTGTTTTTTTGAGAAATTGTCGTCGAGACTAATTTGAGAAAATTGGAGTTTGAAATGGATTATTAAAGTAAATAACGTGGTCAAATTCAGGATGTGTATAAAATATTTGCGAATATAATTAAGTTGGCTTGAAGTCCTCAGTGAAAGTCTAAAAACTCGCGTGATGTAGGTGTCCATTTTCCCTTACTGGTTAATATAGCCAAAGAATGTTGATATTTTTTTTTTGTAGTTTTTTGATGAACTACTTGTAGGCACATGCCTAGGAATTTTCAGTGTATTATTTACGATTTTATAATTGAAAATTGGAATTGGAGAAATTTTAGACTTTTGGAAAAATTTGCATGGTTATCCTTATAAGAAATGAAATGGCATCACATTGCATTTATGATCATATTTATCATATTATTCATATACATTGTTGTGGGAGCCGAATATATGGAGTACATAATCGGCAACACAGAGCACATCTAAACCCATCACTGATGGGGCCCAAATCCAACTTGGGCCCATTGGGTTTAAGCAATTCGATGTCGAGTGGATCCAAGTAGGATGAAGCCTATGTTGAGTACGGGGATGAAGGTCTATTAGCATTAGAGTTGAGTACTTAAAGTCCACTTTATGTGGGTCCAAGTTGTTGCATTCCGGAAGTGTAGTAAGAGGATGGGCCCTGACATAGCAATGATCATAAGCTACATGGGAAACTATAAAAGGAAGGTAATAGCAAAGAAGAAGGTATGTTTAAACTACTTAAACTCTCTAAAATAAAAGACCCTCTTCTCATCCAAAAACTGACTTGTCCATTGGACTACTAATTCCGTTACCCTCAACCGGAGTATTTTTTTTATTTCAAGCACCGAAACTAGGATCTTTCAAGGATTTGTTTGAAATGAAGGAGTATTGTAAAACTATCCCTCACAATTATTAATATTATTCCTACTGAGAAATTGCGTTCATCCCCAGTGGAAAGTTTCATGAATGAAACTTCTTCTTGCGTAATGACATCATTTGGGTTTCAAGAGAGGTCCATGACTTTAAGTAGACATATTGACAAGCCTTATTAACGGATTTGTGAGTATTTATGAGGATAACTGAATAGTTGAGATAGATCTTGTTAAGGCACATAGAGGATTTCAACTCAAATGGCAAATTGGGCAGGTTGATTTTGATATCCCTTTTTGGGAAAATTACTATGTAGTCTTATGTAGGGGATCTATTTCCCTTCTAATCCCAATATATTTTTAATAGATTAATAGGTCCACAGTTTTTTAAGTTAAACCCACAGGTCCCATTTTTTATTTTCTTATTTTTTAAATGACTGTATTACCCTTTGTTTTGAGATCTATATATACGTGAAAAATCAAATATTTGCTCCGTTCAAAAAAGAAAATCAAATCTTTGCCTCTGCGATCTTGATTTCTCTTTGTTATGGCGATCTCATTATGCTGTGAGGTGGATCTGGTTGTGCGATCTGAATCTCTGTGTATAGGCGATCTCTGCGTACGTTCTCTCTCTCTCTCTCTCTCTCTCTCTCTCTCTCTGTGTGTATCTGGTTTGTATCTGTCGATACATATATATACATATATATATATATATATATATCTGTGTGTGTGTATCTGGTTTGTATTTGTGTATGTATTTGTCGATACATATATGTATGTATATAGAGATAAGCAAATTTGCGTGATATCTGGTTTGTGTTTGGCAATGTTGTTTTAGTTCTTTATTTTGTGATAAATTTTGTTTGTTTGATACTTATTTTGTGATTTTTGTATGTGATATAGTATAATGATTTTGATTTTGTTGATTTTGTTTGTTGTATAGTATAATGTGTTTTGAAGTTGTAGTTTGGAATTGTGAATTTTGATGTTTTGACACAGATATGTTGTAACTGTATAATTTTACAGTTTGGAATTGTGAATTGTGCAGTGTTGGTACTGATATGTTGTAACTGTATAATTTTGCAGTTTGGAATCTGTGAACAATTGTTTGCTGGTTTGTGATTTTGTAGTATGGAGGGGTGTTTCATGTTAATGTGAAAATACAGTAATTCTTGTGCTGCTATTAAGATTAGTGAGGGATGTAGTTATCATGAAGTTGTTGAGAAAATATCTGCGAAGTTCAAGGAGTTGAGTGTTGGTAACTTTTGTTTGTTTTTTTCTATTCCTGGATATTCTAATTGTATTGTTGAATGTGATGATGATTTGGGGAATTTGCTGTCAATGGTAGGTTGTAATGGTTCTCATGTTGTTAATGTTGTTGTGGGTGATAAGAGAATTGTGGAGGTTGATGATGATAATTCTTGTAGGATTGATTCTGTAATTTGTGAGAGTTCTTTGGTTAACGATTGTAATGATCTTGGTCGTTTGCTGTCTAGTTTTTATCCAAAACCAGAGAGAGTTTTGTTGTCTTCTAGTTGGAAGGGGATTATACATAGTGTTGGTCAAGAATTTGAAGGTGGAGTGCCGGCGTTCCGCATTGCATTGGCTAAGTATGCAGTTGAGTGTGATTTTACAGTGAATTATTTGAAGAACGATGCAACAAGAGTAACTGCTAAATGTATGATGAAGTTGTCTACGGGTTGTAAATTGTTTGTGCATGGAATGGTGTTGATGAATTCCGGTATTTTTTTTATAAAGAAGTTGGATAATGTGCATACTTGTAGGGTTGTCGCTCGTAGATCTTGTAGCAAAATGGTTGGTTTTAGACTTGTGTCTGATATTGTGCACAATGATATTAGTGATAATCCGTTGACTCGTCCTATTGAAGTTAAAAAAAAGTTGAAGAAGCAATATGGTATAGATGTTTCTTATCGGGTTGCATGGTTAGGAGTTGATAAGGCAAGAGGTGGGTTGTTTGGTGATTTTACAACTTCTTTTGACTAACTTCGATGGTACCTTGAGACGGCTATGAGAACGAATCCGAGAAGTGTGTTTGAATTAGATGTGGATGAAAGTAGTGGGTGTTTTTGGAGGTTGTTTGTGGCATTTCATGGATGTTTGTATGGCTTTCAATTTTGTCGTCCGTTGTTGTTTGTTGATAGTACATTCTTGAAGGAGCGTTACAAGGGGCATTTGCTTGCAGCAACATCAAATGATGGTAATCAAGGTATGTATTTATTTGCAATTAGTATAGGTTTGGTTTGTCAGTATGTTATTGTATTATAAGTCTGCTAATTTTTGCAGTTTCATATTATTTTGTTTGTAGGTCTGTTTCCTTTGGGTTTTGCGATTGTTGACGCTGAAAATTAAGATAATTGGATGTGGTTCTTAAGTCAGTTGTTAAAGGCTATTGGTTCAGGCCGAAGATTGACCTTTGTGTCTGACTGTCAACATGGATTGCTAGACACTCTTTCAGTGGTTTTTCCTAATGCACATCATGTATATTTCTTGAATCATTTGAAGAGAAATTTGATTGACAAATTGATGGGATTTCGTACTAACTATAAGTTGAGTTTGACGAAAATATTAGTTAAATGTGCTTATGCGCCAACTGTTGCTTCTTTCCAACATTATATGGAGAAATTGAGGCGTATTGCTGGGAATGGTAGAGTTGATAGTATGTTAGATGGTTTGCAAAATGATAAGTGGGCCAATGCATTTTTTAGAGGGAAACGATATGGTGAGATGTCATCTAATGCTGCCGAGTCTTACAATAATTGGATTCATGGGGCCCGTGAGTTACCTATTACTTGTATAGTTAATATGATTAGGGTTCAAATCATGACTCAATTGTCTAATAGAAGAGTTGAATCTAAAAGATGGACTACGAAATTGTGTCCAGTTATTGAAAAGAAGTTGGTGGACTCTTTGAAGCTAGCTAAGGCTTGGGCTGTGATTGTTACTAGTGATACTGTGCTTGTGGTTCATTCTTCTATTTCTTTTTATGTTGATATTGGTAGACAGACTTGCTCTTGCCATGAATGGCAATTGAATGGTTTTCCTTATTGTCATGTTGTGCATGCTTTGCTTAGTAATGGTAGAGATGTGTATGATTTCATTGATCTCTTTTTTCATGTGGATTGTTTTAGAGTCATACAAGGAATCTGTTTATCCAGTGCCTTCAAGTGACAGATTTGACTTTGATGGTGCCAGTAGTTTGATTATCAAACCTCCTATAACGAAGAAGCAGCCCGGGCGGAACAAGAAGAAGAAAATACCCTCTAGGGGTGAGAATGTGAAGCAAATCAAGTGTGGAAGGTGCTTGAAATATGGGAATCACAACAAGAAGACGTGCAAGGCTGTTATTTGAGACCAGAGTCTATTCTTTTGGATTTGTATTTAAATTTAAGGAATTATGATAATAAAAAATGTGATACTTGGTATTATGGAAGTAATAAATAAAGTTGGTTGAATTGTTTTTTTATTTTTTGATGTGTTCTTTAGTTATTGAAGTTGTTTTGTAACTGTTTTGTTTTGTTTTTTATTTTTTTATTTTTTTTTTTTTTTGTGGATTTGGTTGGTTTTATTTTTATAAAATGTTGAGAAGGTTGTTGAAAATTTCTTATTGAAACTGAATAGTATTGAAATGCAGTTTTACTACATTATTTATTTATTTCATATTTCGTAGTGACAAAACTGTAAAATTTTGTAATTTTATTTTCAATTTTGAAATGCAGTTCATCTATTTGTTGAGTCATAAAATTGGATGCATAATTGTGTAGCATAATTTTTGTTTGAGTAATGAAACTGCATAATTTTGCAGTTTTAAGAATTATGAAAAACAACCTGATGACACTGCATAATTTTACAGTTTTAAGAATTATTAGAAACAACATGATGAAACTGCATATTTTTGCAGTTTGAAGAATTATTAGAAACAACCTTTACTGTATGAAAATATATGCAACCACAAACAAGTACACAAACAATCAGAAGAACAACCACAATAATAATAACAAGAAGAAGAGTAACAACAACATCAATGACAACAATCATTTTCACCATAATAACTAGAAGAAGATCATTCCCAAAAGCATATAAAGTACTTGTCACATGTCACATGTTAAAATAAAAAAAAAATAAAAAAAAAGAAGTACAAAAATATGTTCACTTGAATATCTGTATTGCCAAGAAATTTGTTCATTGTTTCTATGGTTTGGTATGTTTTGTCAACATTTGGTAGTGCTCGAGTTTCCAAGATCGGTTCTCATCATTGAGGAATTGATTGATGATTTCTGTTCAAAATTTGACCCACTCAATTGGTTGAAATGATTTCTGCACAAGTTGCCAGTTGATATATTGGTTGATAACATTGCAGACGGTGATTGCACAATCATTCATGCAAAGTTTTAGATCAAGTTAATTAGTTAGGTAAAACTGTAAAATTTAGCATATTGGAACATTAGTTTATTGATTTTGTATCTTACAAGTGTGGGGTTTGTTGTGGGCATTCCTTATTTTATGCAATTACGGTCTCGCACTCTCGAGATGATAACATGTTTCCTTGATTACTGAATAATGCTTTATTCCATCTCAGTTGATGTTATTGCTACAAAATAGTTAATGGGTGTTTTTGTTAGTTATAGTGATGAGTTGATATGTTTTGAAAGGAATGGAACTAAGTAGGAAATTTTATTTAACTTTCAATTTCCTTTGCAATTGCAAAGTGCTTGTTGTGGCAATCTTTTGCTGGTCTCAAAGAGTCATAGTGCCTCCATATCCCATCGGCATTGTCAAAGACCACAATTGTCCAATGGTTGTCGTGGTTGATTGGGAAATGGATATATCTGTTTTTTATTGCTTCTGGAAAATGGTTGTCCATCATTTTTTCTCTCAGTGCTTGATCTTGGTTTTGTAGTGGAGTCTATAATTTATATATATGTTTGAAATATGTTATAAAACTATGTAGTAAGATATGTTAAGAAAGTAAAAAATTTTGCAATTTGAATAATATTGAAAGGTATGTTAAGTTTTGCTTACATTGATGAGTGTTGAGAAAACGTAAGATCTTCCCGCGTATGGATTTCTTGTAAAGGCTAGATCATGTTTCTCAAATTCTTCAATGGATGGTTGGAGTGCCAATTTCATTTCTGAGAAGGCATCAATGACCTAAAACATGTTATATATGAGAATGTGTTAGGTTTGTGGAATAGGTTATTGAATATGAACAGAAACTGTAAAATTGTGTAGTTAGAGACCTACATTCCCATATAGGGTTCCCTGTTGGTCAATCTGCATATATCTGAAAAGTATACGCAATTTTCATCTTTGCTGCCAGACCAGACACAAGCACTTGATTATGTGTTGTTGATTAGTTGAATTTGGTCTTGGTCTTTTTTGGATAGGCTATGCTAAACCTTGTTTGTTTTGCGGCATGAAATGGCGAGTGGCTTGTTTTGGATTGATTCTTCCTTGAAATCATCATCACTTTCCAATACTTGAAGTTGTGTCTTCTCTTGATTGGCATTCTCTTTTGGGTTGGTTTCAGCAGCAACTTCTTTCTCTTGGCCAATATCTTCTTGCATCTTTTCTTTCTGCTGTTGTTTTGCTTCATGAGCACCCTCTTTTTGCTCGGGTTCAGTAGCAGGTTCTTTCTCTGTTTCGATTTCTTCTTTTTTCTTTTCATTCTTCTTCTCTTTTTCTTCATCGATACCCTCTGTTGGTTTGGGTACATCAGCAGCAGTTTCTGTCTTGTTCCTTGTATCTTCTTTGGTTTTTGTCATTGGTTGGTATTCAAAATCTGGGTCATGTGCTTGTTTTCTTGACTTTTGTTTGATTCTCTTGACCATTGACCTTTGTTGGGGACTGCCAGTTTTTTTGGCAGACATTTCCTTCAATTGATCTTTTTTTTTTACACAATTCAGCCATAAATTTTTGTTCAATTTCTTGCATTTGTGCTCTCATGGCTGATATGAGCTTGTCCTTATCGTCCTCTTTGGTTGATGTTTGTGCTTGGTCATGACCTATAAAAATGTTGGATTGTGTTTTGGTTAGTTTAATTAAATTTTGCAGTTTGCTTTAGTATTAGACAAGAGTTTACCTTGTGCATAAAATGTGTCAGATTTCTCTTGGAGTTCTTCTTGTTATTCTGTCCTTTGTTCTTCTTGTTGTTTTGCTTGTTCTCTTTTTTCATATTGTTGCTGTTGGTCTGTCAGTTCTTGTTCATTGACTTCTTGTTGTTGGTTTGTTTGTTGTTCTTCTTGTTCTTGTTGTTGGCCTTCTTCTTCATCAGTGTCTTCTTGTTGATCACCTTTTTCTTCTTCTCTTTATTCTGCTTCATCATTGTCTTGTTGTTCATCAGTTTCTTCTCCTTCTTCTTCTTTATCAGCTTCTTCTTCTTCATCAGCTTCTTCTTCTTCTTCATCAGTTTCTTCTTCATCAGTCACTTGTTTTTTTTCATCATCACTCTCTTCTTCTTGTTCATCACTTTCTGGTTCTTCTTGTGGTTTTTGCTTTCTTTTCTTTTCTTTTTTTTTTTGTTGTTGTTCTTCTTGTTCTGATTCTGATTTTGATTAATGTTCTTCTTCGAGAAAGTCATCCTCATCACTATCTAGAAGTTTTTTTTGTTGTTGTTGCTTTTGTTTGTTTTTTTCACTTATTGTCCTTTTTGTGGTCATGTTTCTTTACTAAAGAGTTTGTTGATGTGCTTTGATTGATATGCAATAACTGTATTTCTTATTCCGTGGGGGTTAAAGCACTTTGGTCAACCTGCATTGGAACAATGTGGCATATATTAGTAATACTGTAAAATTGGTCAGTTTCATAAGATGAGTTGTACTGTGAGTAATGTGGGTTAAGTGTTGAAATATGTTGTTTGAAACTAAAAAATTTTACAGTTTCATAATATGAGTGATGTTAAATAGATTTGTGCGTTTAAACTGTAAACTTTTGTAGTTTCATAACATGAGTGATGTTAAATAAGTGTGTGCTTTGAAACTGAAAACTTTTACAGTTTCATAATATGATTTGTACTGTGAATAATGTGAGTTAAGTGTTAAATATATGTTGTTTGAAACTGAAGAATTTGACAGTTTCATAACATGATTTTTACTATAATGACTATGAAAGGAGTGTTGAATAGATTTGTGCTATGGTAGTATAGAAGAGTTTGAATACCTTTTCAAAGTGAGCAAGGCTGATGTGTTTCCACTTGGAGTACATTGCCAAGGTTCCATTTCATAAACCTTGGGAAGCCTTCTTTGTTGGATAGTCGGAGGAGTTTACTATGCTCACAATACCAGTACTGTAAAAAAAATTTAAAATATGTTAGATAGTTAGAAATAGGTGGATGTTTGATATTTTTGTGTGAAGTAGTTGAATAGTGTGTTTACCAAGAGTAACATGACGCATCCAGTAACATGCCTTGGGTTGTTGTTTGTATTTGCCATTGAATTCATCAGTGTGTCTTTTATTGTCTCAACCCAATTGTATTTCTTGATATTGTTGAGATTGTCAACATAGTTGAGGAAACTCCAACTGAGTGTATAGCTTGTTATAGGCATGAGAAGTTTCAAGCACACGTAAAGGGTGATGACCCTTGCAAGATCTTGACAATTATTGGTTGATTTTCTTTTTTTTGTTTGTTGAAACATTTTGGTCAAAGACTTGCCATCCAATCTCTTTACTGATTTGCATCTTCGTTTGTAAAATGCAAGCTCAAAATCCTTTGGTTTTGCATAGGATTTGGTGGTGATGCTGTCTTCTCCACAGTCGCATTTTGGTCAAAGACTTGCCATCCAATCTCTTTACTGATTTGCATCTTCGTTTGTAAAATGCAAGCTCAAAATCCTTTGGTTTTGCATAGGATTTGGTGGTGATGCTGTCTTCTCCACAGTCGATACCAAAAATGAGCTTGACATCACTGTTTCTGAGTTTCATTTCCTTTTTGCCAAGTATAAATGCTCTTTTTCTTTTGTTGTAGAGTGTTGTCATTTCTGCTACAATGGAATTGTAGCATTTGCACCAAGAGGCCTTCAGTTGTGTTGAGGAGAGAGCATTTATAATGGGCCAAAAAGGGGTTTTTTCCAGCTCTGTCTGTTAGGCTTTTGTGAATTTGACCCCCTTCAATAGTTTGATTACTGTTCCGATGTTGGAACGGTAATTAAACTGTTGGACTCTCTTTGCAAGGACTGCTGCTTTTTTCCCTTTTGATGCCTTGGTTTTTGTTTTTAGAGTTGATTGGCTTTCTTGGAGCTTTTTTTTTTTTTTATTGGAGGAGCTTCTTGTTTTTTTGTTGACTTTCTTTTGTTTGTTTTTGTTGTGGTTGGAGGTGTGGTTAGTGTTTGTTGTGTGGGGGGGTCTGTGGTGTAGTTCTTGGGCTTTTTCTTGTAGGTAGTGTAGTTGTTTTGTGGGGTTTGTGTTGTTTGGTTGTTTTTTGTTGTGGTGGTTGGATTTTTTGTGGAGAGGGAGATGTTGGTGGCATTTCAGTGGATACAGGCGAACGACTGTCAAAAGGGGAGATACTTAAATCCCTGATTGGATTTTTGGGCATATGAGTTTGTTTATTCCAATATCTTCCAACAGCTATTTATGAAAAAATGAAAGTGACAGCAGGGCATGAGTAATATAGTGACAAAACTGTATAATTTTGCAGTTTTATATGCAGTTTAATATGAAATTGTATCTATTTGTTGTTAATAGTTACAAAACTGTATAATTTGATAGTTTGATTTGCACTTTATAATAAGTTACCTATTTGTTTTGAATAGTGATTAAACTGTGTAATTTTGCAGTTTCATTTGGAGTTTGAATAAATTTAGATATGTTACTTGTAGAGTGATGAAATGAAACTGTATGATGTTGCAATTTTTATAAACGGTATCAACAATAAGAATAGCCCATTGTATTTTGTAAACAGCAACAATAACAACGAGAAGATTAAGTATTCAACGAAATGTAACAACAATACGGAGAAGAAAATGCAATATTGAACAACAAGAAGAAGCAAGAACAACAAGAATAAGAATAAGGTGTTAAATGTGTAAAAACAGAGATTTATGTGTAAAAACAGTGGATTAGATTGTTTAAAAACAGGGGACTAAAATGTTTTAAAACAGGGGATTATATATAAAAGAGGGTTTATACATTTTGAAGTATGTAAAATGTGTTTTACAAGGGTTTTTTTATGAAAGTGTTGTCGAAATGGTATATACGAAATATGAAAGAATAATGTACAAATTTGAATGAAAAATAATGGATAGGTGAAGAGAGATGTTACTTTTTTTCCCCATTTCTGTGAATCGGAAGTCAGGAACTATGAAATTTCTTCAGAGTGGTGATGGTTCTTCGTGTTGTTGAGAGTCGCCGATTGGAGAATATGAATGGCTTGGTGTTGTGTTGAAGATGAACGATTTCGTTTTGTGGTTAGGGTAAGGTTTCAGAGGGAATAGAGTCGAACAGAGGAGAGATGGAGGACTGAGAATGCGATCTCGAGTGGTGGAGATGTGACAGTGTACTGATCAGACTGAGATGATCGTGGGTGATGGTTGCGCGCGTGTAAATTGGATGATATATTGTGGGTATTTTCGTCTGATTGATAATTTGAGGACTTAATGGAGTA
This sequence comes from Camellia granthamiana, assembly GCA_036172215.1. Classification (NCBI taxonomy): domain Eukaryota; kingdom Viridiplantae; phylum Streptophyta; class Magnoliopsida; order Ericales; family Theaceae; genus Camellia; species Camellia granthamiana. Next base: position 60,043,384 of record CM069905.1, read on the forward strand.
TTAAATTTGTTTTGGGCCTAAATGGGGCATGATATGTTAGGCTTGGACCTTTGGGTCAGTTTCCCTTTGTTTTTTTGGAATAGTGTTTTTGCTTTTTGCTTTTTGTTTTGTTTTTTGTTTTTTGTGTTTTTTGGCTTATTTGTCCTTCTCGTTTCGCTGTAATTGGCCAACCAAAAATTATTTTAAGGAAAAAAAGATTAGTTTTATTAATAATTGTACGTAGCAGCTTTGGGTGGGGAATAAAAAAACTCACATATATAACTATACCAATTTATTGGATTAATAAATGGTTCTTTAACTTAAAAGGAAAAAAAAAGTTTAAAAAAAAAAAAAACAAGAAGAAGAAAGCAATATTGATACAGTCCTAACAAATATATTAACAACAATACATGCAACATCTTTTTTGTCATCTAATTATCTTAACCACCTGCCTACAATATATACATATATATATACACTAGTGGTTAGGCACACGCAAAGCGTGTGCAAGTCGAAAAAAATTATATGTATATCTACTTAGGGATGGATGTAAGGATGGATCTAAGGAGGTGCGGAGGAGGGCGACTATACTCTCAAAATTTTGAAAAATGTTATATTTATACTAGAAAATTCAAAATAATTTGGAATAATTTAAAATTATAAAGGTTTGTATCCACAAATATACGTTTGCACCACCATAGTGATAATCCTGGATCCGTCCCTAGATGATTACAAGATCCTAATCTTAGGGGGGGGGCAAGGTATGCCTAAAAAAAAAGAAAAATAAAAGTGTTGCTATGTTCCTCACTCTCTTCGACGATCGCCGTATCCACTAGAGTTCGTTGCTGCTATTACTATCTTCTTAACTGCCAATACCATTGTTCTCTACGTGGTCTTCAAATCTCTACATTTCTCTCTCTCTCTCTCTCTCTCTTCTTATACACACAATTATCTTCTCTCTATATCTCTATCTCTGTAACGTTTTCATTTGTCCATTGAATTGTTCACTACCATTAAATCATGGTTTTGAAACCGGACCGGACCTGTCGATTCAACCAGTTGAACCGTCGATCGGTCGGGGTTCCAGTCCGGATATACCCTCTAAACCGTTCAAAATTAAAAACCGACCTATTTAGAGAGAACCCGGAAAACCGATGGTTGAACCGGCGAAAATTTTGATTTTTTTTTTTTTGATTTCTTTCTTCTAACTTTTTTTTTTTTTTTTTGTATTCTTTCTTTCGTTCTTATTATATAAGATATATATATATATTCATATATATATAAGAATATAAGAAATTTTTAATTAAAAACTCTCTTTCAAGGGTCTCCTCTTGTGAGGAATTCCATTAAAAGCTTGAAATTATTGTGAAAATCTCTACCTATTTATAAGAAAAAAAATTCTTTCAAAAAAACTTAATAAATCCATGTGGGATTCAATCAAATGTATTGGAGGGAGACTTGAAATTTTGATATCCCTCCAAATTTTTTGCTCTTTTTTCAATCAAATTATTTGAATTAAAATCATACGGAGGGAATATTGAATATTTGATTTCTTCTTTCAAAATTAAAAGTAATAATATTTTAAAACATATTATTATATTTTTCAGTAAAAAAAATATTATCAGAAATATTTAAGATAATTTAATATTTTTAATGTATAATTTTATTACTTATATTTTTATTTAAATATAATTTTATTATATTTATTACGTCACGGTTCGATTCCGGTTCTACCTGACGGTTGAACCAATAACCCGTCCGCCCAATCCCTTTTCTAGTTCGCTCACCGGTCCGATTTTTAAAATATTGCATTGAATAATGATATAAAAGATACCAACACTCCGATCAAGAAGAGTAAATAATGACTCAAGTGGGTTGGAACTAGTTTTTGGTGAAAAAAATATATAAAAATATATATATATATTTTATTAATCTATCCAATTTATATTCTGTTACTCATTGAATCATAATTTCTGTGTCTACTCATTCTCCTGTTTTGAAATTGTTTACAGTTTACTGTTTTAATCTGTCCAATTTATATCCGTGTCTGTCCACGTTGCTATTAGCCACCCATCCTTCGTCCCAAGTCCTAGGTAAGTCCTTTAGTTAGGCAGTGTTAGATTTTAGGGGTTCTCCGAACTGGGTATGTGTGAAAATATCGTATGTGAAAACATGATAAAATTAGACAATGTATTGAGCTCACTGTAAACTATTTCAAGATAAAATGAGTTGATTATTGAGAAGTAATTCATTGGTTAGTTCTAAGTCAACAACTTTGCCTTCTATACCTAATCAAGGTTTAGTAATCAATGAAGAAGATGTAGAAATACAAAATGAAAAATTGATTTAAGTTGGAATATCCCAAAATTGTCAGTTAAAGAAATTTATAAAACTACTTTTTTACAATCTACTTTTAATGTTAATCTGCATGTTAAAACATTAGAACAAGTTTATGCTTTAGCAAAACCTAGAGAAACATGACAATTATTTGATGCTAACACTATTAAACGTCATCTAAAAACTGGTCACAATTTTATTCATTTAGGATTAATTTAAGTAGGCATAAAACCATTAACTCCACAAGGCAAAAATATTTTTGTTTTATTATGTTTATGAGATGCTCGTTTTATTGATTACAATGATAGTTTAATGGGTATGATGGAAACTGGTCTCCATGAAGGACCCGTTCATTTTAATTGCTTTCCTGATTTTACACTCAGTCTTAGGGATCCACATATATTAGATGCATTAACTTTAAATATTCAGTTAAATGGTTCATTTACTAATATGAAAGACAAAGTTCATAATATTGCTTCAATTTATCGTGTTCATTATAAATGTATTAAAAAAAATTTAAATGTTCAAGCTTTACATAAAAGTCCAAAGGATAAAACTTTATTAATTCAAAGTAGTAGTAATGATACTAATATCAATATTCCTCAAATGATTGAATGGAAAGATATTACTCTCCCTAATCAATGGGTTACTGTCAATGAGCATTATGGCAAGGATGCTACATGGGAAATGGAAGAAGAAATGAGAATCCGACATCCGGAGTTGTTTTCGGGACAAAGTAAGTTAAGTTTGGGGACCAAACTTCTTTAAGGGGGGAAGGATGTGACAACCCTCACTTTGCCTTAGTCATGCTCACATGTATTTATATAATTTTGTCTTGTTAAGTTGCATTCATGAGATCCTGTTTTGTTTTATCTAAGTGTTGTTGCATGCTTTATTCCTTGGTTGGTGTGTGTTTAGCCGGGGTCATCTTAAGCCTAGGTTACACCTTTGAACCTCTTACACCTAGGACCATCTTGGAACCACTTTGGTTGACCTTTACCTTCACCCTGGCATGTTGGCCGAGATGTCATTATCTAGGCCGAGGTGTTCATCACCAAGGCCGAGATGTGTATTATCTAGGCCGAGATGTTATTCTTGCACCTAAGTGAGCTTGTTCCTGGACTGGAATGACCTAGACCAAGGTGTGGCATATCTAGGCCGAGGGGTGGCACAGCTAGGCCGAGGTGTTATCCTTCCTAGCCGAGATCATTGAGACCCCCTTTTTGCCGGAGTCGATGTTATAACCCGAGATCCTCGCCTTCCCAGAGTGCTCTTGTCACCTTACTTGTTATACACACTTTGTCATAGCCTTGTCTTGTCATTCAGTCACCTTTTTAAGGAAACCCAATCCGGCGGTGCCACGTGTCCCAGCAGAGGGTTAAGTCTGCTGGCAGTAGAGAAAACATATCATTTTGTCATAACTTTTGCATGGTAGAGAGAGAAGCTCTAGGAAGAAAGGAAGAGGAGTTCTTGAGAGAGAAGTAGATCTCTAAGCTTGATCCTTAGAATCTAAACCGTTTGATCCGAGTGTTGAGGTTAGATTCTTGATTTACTCTTGTAATTCTTTATGTTTATTCAATCACATTGTATGATCTAGCATGATTCATGAGCCATGCATTGGTTTAAAGTTGTTTTAGAAAGAGAAAATGATGTTCTTGTGTTCTTGGAATAAAACCATGTTTTGATCCGAAAGTTTGTATCAAGATCCATGTTTTTGTGTTTGTTTTCTTAAAGTCTTCAAGTATGGGTACCCAGATCCATGTTTTCAAACTCATCTCATGAAATCTCAGATTTTGAATAAAGAAGTTATGATTTTAGCATCCATGTTCTTCATGTTCATGTCCTTCATGTTCTTCATGTTCATCTAGAGAGAAACCCAGATTTCCAGACCTCATTTCCCTAGGTGTGGTCATCGAGACCACTCTTGCCCAGATCTCACACTTAGGCCAAGCATCGTATCTCACATTGGCCAACCTTGCATGATCACTTGCACCTTAGTCTATCTTGCATGCACACTTAGGCCGACCATGGTACACCCTTGCCGGCATCTTGTAACACTTCGGCAGACAGCCGTTTGCCGAAGCCTTGGTAACCACACCTCGGCCAAGAGGTGTGGGACCTCGGTAAAGACTTGGTTGGTACCCAGCATGTTTTTCCGAGATGAGAAACAGTGTTTTAACTCCCAGCACGTGTTTTGCCTTGTCTTGACTGAGTTTTGGAAGAAATGCCGAGATCATTTGCACTCATGCAAAACTTGTTTTAGGAATGCATTTCATATCCATCTTTGAGCATCTCTTCTTGTCTTCTTGAAATGCATTCAATGGAATTTGTTACGTACTTGTAGGCCTTGGATCTTTGCTTGTAATCCCCACACCCGAAGAGCTATGTGAATGGTATTTTTAATAAAGCTATGTTATAAAGTTTTGATAAAACTTTGCTTCGTTTTGTAAAAGTATATGATCAAGCATGAATGATTATCCCTAGTTTTGTATCAAGTATTGTCTTGTTTTGATGACATTTTTGGAAAAGTCCTTAGTGCTAAGGGACTATAATGCAACTGCACCCTTGTTTTGAAAGTCCTTAGTGCCAGGGGACTATAATGCAACTGCACCCTTGTTTTGCCACTGACGGTTTTCCGTGTGGGTTTGTTTGTCCAGAATGTCATCATTTTGTATTATGTAGATGTTATTAAACATCCCAAGAAACTTTGAAATATTTGATAGATGAACTTGGTTCATCCCTTGATTTTGTATAAGCTATGATATGTATTGTTTTGATAAAGATCTCGGATATCATTCATTTAACCCTTTATTACTAATATCATTCACTGAGTATCCAAGCCCACCCTCTCCTTATATATATGTAGGTGACGAGCAAGAAGGCGGTGACGCCTAGATGTGTTTTGCAAGATGTTTTTGGATTCCTATTTTGTAGCATCTTGAAGATTATGCTTCTTGGCTTTGTAATTCATTTCTTTTGTATATGTCGGCTTGAGAAGCCTTTTGATCAAGATGTATGATGTACTTATCTCATTGTAATTAAGTTGTAAGACCATGTTAAGATGTATGTCATTTCATTTAATCTATGCACAGCTCTTATGGACTAATTAGATCGAAATTTATTGCTTCCGTACATGTAAGCCCCATATGTATACTCTGATTGTGTATGAATCCTTGTAAGTTGGCCTTTGGTAATCTCAGATTACTGTCCATCACGGCACCATTCTACTAGGGGCGGAATGGGGTCGTGACAGCAAAAATACTTCTGTTTTATTATGTTTACGAGATGCTCGTTTTATTGATTACAATGATAGTTTAATGGGTATGATGGAAACTGGTCTCCACAAAGGACCCGTTCATTTTAATTGCTTTCCTGATTTTACACTCAGTCTTAGGGATCCACATATATTAGATGCATTAACTTTAAATATTCAGTTAAATGGTTCATTTACTAATATGAAAGACAAAGTTCATAATATTGCTTTAATTTATCGTGTTCATTATAAATGTATTAAAACAAATTTAAATGTTCAAGCTTTACATAAAAGTCCAAAGGATAAAACTTTATTAATTCAAAGTAGTAGTAATGATACAAATATCAATATTCCTCAAATGATTGAATGTAAAGATATTATTCTCCCTGATCAATGGGTTACTGTCAATGAAAATTACAAACATAATAAAAAACAATCAACTAGTTAAGATATCCAAGATATTCAACAATTTACTGATGGATCTGTTCGTATTAAATTCAATCGTAGTCAATCTTCTAGACATAGTACTTTTAGTATACCTATTGATACTGAAACTGAAGATGAAATATTTAATACTCCTTTATTTCAGAAAAATAGTCAACTTCATCTAGGTCAACCTTCCCATAGCAAAATAAAAGGAATTGATAATTCCACAACTTCCCAAATTAGTAAACCTGTTTATTCTACTCACACACATCTACATGAGGAAGATACTGAGTCTCAAGACTCTCCAACTCAAACTGGTTTCAAAGTTATACCTCCAATAAATCCTCAGTTAATGATTATTAGTAAACTCTTTACTCCTGATCTTGATAAATTACATATTGAATTTAAATCTAAAAATAATCGGACTAAACGTTATGCATATCGTACCAAATATGATTTGACTCAACAATCTAAAATTACTTATCACTGGTACAAATTTATGATTGAACATAAAATTGAAATTCCTTTCTTTGAATATTTAGAAAACCATTATAAAGAAGTCCAAACAATTACCAAACATAAATGGAAAACTTCTCCTACTACTACTATTAGTTCTAGCCATCCTCCTTTATCTACCATAATTATTGATCATCACGGCTCCGAAGTCCCAACCTCTCCTTTTAAGTTACCTGGCACTGACATTGAAATCAAAAAAGTTATTGAACAAAATAATTATACTAATCAAAAACTAAAAACAATTGGTAAACAATTAGATAAAATAGAAACCAATTTCGATGATTATTCGGCTAATAATACATCTACTAAACAATCTTTAGACCAACCATTGCTTAATTTACCTAGTAACCGTTCTAAACGTCATAGTTTAGTCACCCGAGATAATTCTACTGTCAAAGCCATTGAACAATTATTTACTAAATTAACTACCTCTGAACAAGCTTCTCCATCTACTGAGAAAGGTCTTACTGTATTAAACCAATGTCCTACTCTTGACTCTGTTTCTACTCAGTCAGACCCTGACACAACTGATAGTGAAATTAATCATTTAGCTCAACAATTTCAATCAACTACTCTGAATAAACTTCATTATCCTAAACCTACTCCTACAACGCTCACCAAAAATTGGTATTCACGACCTACTCCCCCTAATCTCCAATATGAAGAAAATAATCTTAGTAATTAATTTTCTGTATCTGCTAAAAAATTATACGAATGGAATATTGATGGTCTCAGTGAAGATCAAATATTTCAAAAATTAAATCATCTATCTATGGTTGCCAATAGTTATCTTAGTAACTACCCTGATTATACTCAACCTGAAATTGTTTCCTTAATTACTTCTGGCTTTACTGGTATGCTCAAATCTTGGTGAGAAAAATATCTTAATGAAGATCAATGCGAATCAATTTTACATGCTAATCAAAAAGATAAAAATGATTTACCTATATTTGATGAAACTATTGGCTATTATAAACCCAATGGTATTAATACATTAATTTATACCATAGTCAGACATTTCATAAGTACCCTTACTAATATATATTCTCGCATACATGATCAACTTAGTAACCTTACTTGTCCAACATTAAGCGATTTTAGATGGTATAAAGATGCATTTACCTCTAGAATTATGTTAAGAGAAGATTGTACTAAATCCTTTTGGAAAGAAAAATGTATTAATGGTTTACCTAGTCTCTTTGCTCACAAAATTAGAGATATCCTTAGTCAACCTATTGGTGTTATTAAATATGATAATTTAACTTATGGTGATATCATTAGTACTATTCAAAAAGAAGGATTAAGGATGTGTATTGATCTTAAACTTAGTCAAAAAACTACTAAAGATAAACGTAAGGCTAAACACGAATTAGGTAATTTCTGTGAACAATACGATTTACCTCCTGTAGCACCTTCTCATCGTAAAAAACATAAGTACAATAAACATAAATCATCTTACAAATATTCTCGTAAGTACAAAAGGAATTATTCACCTTCAAAAACAAATGATAAATTCTATACTAAACCCAAAAAGAAATATTATAAAAAATCCCATCCAAAATCTAAATCTAATAAAGATATTACTTGTTATAACTGTGGTCAAAAAGGCCATTATTCTGACAAATGTAAAGAAAAACAAAAATTAAAAGATAAAGTTAATCAACTTCAAATTAATGATGAATCCAAGCACCAATTATTTGAAATTTTCCAATTAAACCAATCTGATAATAATTCTTCTTCTGATAATCCTAATACCTCATCTGATTACCATTCACCTAGTGATGATTCTGCTAATAACATTGAATTAGGATGTAATGATATTTGTTGCAAACCCGTTAAACAAATCACTGTCCTTACTAAACAAAATCAAGAAGAAACTACCCTTATTGAATTAATTGGTCGATTAGATGATCCCCAATTAAAACAAAAGTATACTAACAAATTAAAATCTTTACTTACTAACAGTGATCATAAACCGAAGCATGATAAACCCAATATTAGTTTATCTAAAACTTTAGAAAGATTTAAAAATAAACAAAAAGAAATTACTCTTCAAGATTTACAACATGAAATCAATCAGATTAAACAAACTATTAAAGATTTACAAAATAAAGATACAATTTTAGAAGATGAAATTCTTACATTAAAACTTAATAGAAGTCTAGAGAATTTCCAAGAAAACAATGCTGAATTGCCTAATGAATCTGAACATGAATCTGAACATACTAATCCTGATAATCTTTTATTTGATAATCGATCACATCAATCTCATAATCATGAAGATAAAAGATTAAATCTGATCAATAAAATTCATATTCAAAAATGGTATTCAAAAGTTAAACTCGTTATTGATGATTTTGAATTAAATATTATTGCTCTGATTGATACTGGTGCTGATCTTAATTGTATTCAAGAAGGTTTACTTCTTACAAAATATTATGAAAAAAACAAGTGAAAAATTAACTTCTACTAATGGTAGTAAAATGCGTATTAAATATAAATTACCTAAAGTTCATATATGTTAACATAATATCTGTTTCAAAACCTCATTTGTTTTAGTTATAAATATGACTGATAAAGTTATTTTAGGCACACCATTTATATTCTTATTATATCCATCTACTACATCTAGTGAAGGAATAACAACTCAAGCTTTTGGTCAAACAGTTATTTTTAAATTATTATCACCTCCTGAAGTATTGGAATTAAATCAATTAAAAAACTGTTCTATTTCTCAATCTATTAATCGGTTAACTCGTCAGTTACGTTTTCTCAAAGAAGAAGTCAATTATAAATGCATTGAACAACAATTAACTGATCCTGTTGTTATATCTCAAATTGAAGAATTTAAATTAAAATTAGAAACAACTGTTTGTTTTACTTTACCAACTGCCTTTTGGCATAGGAAAAAACATGTAGTCACTTTACCATACATTAAAAATTTTAATGAAAGACAAATTTCTACTAAATCTCGACATATTCAAATGAATCATGAATTAGTTGAAATGTGTAAAAAAGAAATCAATGAACTATTAAAAAATCAAATTATTAGTCCTAGTAAATCACCATGGTCTTGTCTTGCTTTTTATGTTAATAAAAATGCTGAATTAGAACGGGGTGTTCCTCGCTTAGTCATCAATTATAAACCATTAAATAAAGTTTTAGTATGGATTCGCTATCATATTCCTAATAAAAAAGACTTAATCAAAAGACTTAGTCAAGCTGTTATTTTTAGTAAATTTGATTTAAAAAGTGGTTTTTAGCAAATACAAATTCATCCTAAAGATAGATATAAAACTGCATTCACTACACCTTTTGGTCATTATGAATGAAATGTTATGCCTTTTGAACTAAAAAATGCACCTAGTGAATTTCAAAATATAATGAATGATATTTTCAATCAATTTAGTCATTTTTCCATAGTTTATATAGATGATATTCTTATTTTTTCAAAATCAATTAGTGAACACTGGAAACATCTTACTACATTCTTTTATACCATTAAGAGCCATGGTCTAATCATTTTTGCTCCTAAGATTAAATTGTTTCAAACCAAAGTCAGATTTTTAGGTTATGATATTCACCAGAATATTATTTTACCTATTAGTCGTTCCATTGAATTTGCGTCCAAATTTCCTGATGAAATCTTAGATAAAACCCAGTTACAACGTTTTTTAGGATCACTGAATTATATTGCTGAATTTTACAAAGACCTTAGGAAAACTTGTCAACCTCTATTTGATCGGTTAAACGACAATCCTCCTCCTTGGTTTTCTACTCATACTGCTATTGTTAAACAATTCAAACAATATGTCTAGTCTCTTCCTTGTCTTGATATTCCTACTGAAAATTCATTCAAAATTATTCAAACTAATACCTCTGATATTGGTTATGGTGGCATCCTTCTCCAGCAAATTACTCCTCAGTCATCTGAACAAATTGTTCGTTATCATTCTAGTGTCTGAAATAAAGCACAAAAGAATTATAGTACTATTAAACAAGAAATTTTATCTACTGTTTTATGTATTAGTAAATTTCAATATGATATTTTAAATCTAAAATTTTTACTTCGTGTTGATTGCAAATCTGCTAAATATGTTTTAGAAAAAGATGTTCAAAATCTTGCTAGTAAGCAAATTTTTGCTCGTTGGCAATCTATTTTAAGTATTTTTTATTTTGAAATTGAATATATACCTGGTTGTCAAAATTCTATTCCTGATTTTCTTACTCGAGAATTTTTACAGGGTGGATAGTGAGTTACATCATGCCCATTCCTTCTATTCCTTACCATAAACACCAGATTAAACACTATAAAACCTTAATCAAACATACTGCTCGTCGCCTTGCCTTTCTCAAATCAACCCATTTACCAACTAAAAGAGCCCAGTACATACAATTTCATCGGATTAAAGCTCAGAAAACAACAACTTGATCATTATATTAACTGTTTACATAAACATACTGATCAATTAGATATCCTCAATGGATGCTAATTTATCTCCTCTATTTCACAGATGTCTCAATCCACTGCTTCCTTCCAAAGCCTTGGTCCCATCTAGTCAACCTTTTGTTCCGCCTCCATTAGAGTTAGTCACCAAATACTATCCTGCTGAATTGGTTAACCGTTACCAAATTCTTAGTAATATTCCTAAACCTAGTTATACATCTGCTTTGGCTACTGATCCTTTTGCTTCATCTAGTCAAGCAGTTACTCCATACCCTCCTAATCCTATTAAATCAGCCCGATCTGATTATGTTCAATCCACCACTACTAATCTCTTTTTCAAAGAACCTAGTCACCCAAAGAGTCATACTATTCATAATTTGGTTAAATCTTATTTCCCTCCTGGATAGCATTTTATTCCTCTGGATCCAGAAAAAACAATTACTTTCTATAAAGACATCCTGTTCAACCATTAGTCAATTGTGATTAAACTCATTTATGATCGCACTTACACAAGTAAAATTGTGTACCATTCACTCTATATTCACAACTTTGTTTCTCTGGTTGATTGGGGTTCTCCTTATCAACTACGAGATCTGCCTGGTCATTCAATTCAATACAGTTACTATGATTACATTGATGCTTGGTTCAAAGTCCTCTTGTATCAAAATGAGTCAAACAGTCACTCTTGGTTTCTTCAATTTGATCAAAAGTTCAAATCCGAGTTACCTACCTGGTTTCTGCGATAGTGGACTCAGTATGGCGCCATTTCAGAAATCTTCCCATTTGTAATTATGGAATAAGTCAATTACTTCTCCATTATTTTCTCATTCACTCCTCAGCAAAGGAAATTCCCTCCATTGCTTATTTTTATATCCAAATACAAAATCCCTTGAATATTCAAATGGCAATATGGAATTTCTGATGATGTTATTTACCGTTAATACATGGTTAAATGGTGGGATAATTTCAAAATTCCATGCATCATTGAAATTGTTTAAACTGAATTCCCAATCAACATACATGCTCCAACTCCTGCTATGGTTAAAGCTCAGTAGATCCCAGCTGCTCCATTAACACAAGGAAGTCAACTTTCTCCAGTTAATCTTGGAAGCCCAACATCCAGTTCTTCCAAGCCCAAGTCATCCAAGTCAAAGATTAAGTCCAAGTCAACAAAGCCCATCACTGATCAGCCCAAATCAAAGGAAAAATCCAAGTCCAAGGTTAAGCCTAAATCCAAGTCTTCTAAGGATGAGCTTCTCCAAATGGCTCGTCTCTTTTTCGCCCAAGCCAAGTCAGATTCAGATAATAGTGATTCAGAAGAAAGTTCAAACAGTTCACACTCTTCTGAAGGCTCAACTACTCAAAATCCATATGGACCTGAATTTCAAGATGCTCAGGATCCATATGCCTAGTCACTTGTTCAACTTATCAACATTGGATTCTATATAGCTATAATTATCAACTTCAATCAATACTCATTTTTTGAGAAAAGCTGCTGATATATATATCTATATGGATTTCTTCAGTCACATGCCTCCAAGCAATGATTCATCCAATCGACAAACTCAGCACAGTAAAAAGCCAACATTACTATTCATCATTCATCATGATTCATCCAACCGACAAATTCAGCACAGTAAAAAGCAGCCATCAACTTTAGTCACTCACCGAAAGCAGCAGACAACTCCCATGTGGTCCTGATGCTCCTTTCAAGTCAGATTATTCACTCACAAAGCTAACAGTAGTCTCTTTTGATTATAAAAGGGCCTCTTCAGTCAAGAATAAGGCAGAGTTAGAAAAATTGAGAGCATTCTTGTCACGACCCAAACCCCGGTACCCAAAGGCTCAGCGTCGTAACAAGATAAAAATAAAAATAATTCAAATAATTTTGTAGTCGCAGCGCAAGCGGACAAATTAAATAAATTAAAATAAAATAATTGGGTACCAATTGCTTATTTAAAAGGAAACAAAACATAGTCATTTGAACTTTATTGTATTACAAGAGTTCAAAACAAAACAGACAAAAATAAAAAAAAAAAGATTTAAAAAAAAAAACAACACAGTGATTCATTTTCCATCTTGATCCCGCTAAACCTCGTCACCTGAAAGGGTAACAGCTATAAGCACATAGCAGAGTGAGAAATATTATACTGTGACTATTAGGGTACAAAATGGCCATGGATAATTATTTATTAAAACATTAACATAATTTGAGTTGAATACGCAAATTAATTAAGTGCCAGAAATTGAAATAATTAACTATAATCACGGTACATAACAGAACAGAACAAGGGTCACTAAGTGACAATCACTACAGGGGTCAATGGATCCATGACAAACAGGGGACCACAAAGTGGTCAAACAGGGGCCTATGGTTATTTAAGTCCCCCAAGGCATGGGACTTCCGTAGTGGTACTTATAGAAAATAATTGTTTACAAGGTCATTGTCAAATAATCTCTAAAATTTAAACAAACATATCCATGGGTTTAATTTAAGCAAATAGAGTTCAGAAAATAATCCACATAATTGAAACATTAACCTAACCATAAAACATAATTTATATCAAATAAATTGTGGTAACTCAAAACATTCGTAAAATATATTATGGTAACTTAAGACATGTAGAAAACATATTATAATAACTCAAGGTTTAATAAAACTCACCTAAAAATTACTCCTAAATTCTTCTAAGCTTGCTCCCCGTTTCTTGCTCGAATGTTCTCTTATTTTGAAAAATGTGTTTCCTTACTTGGATGCTTCTTATTTTTGTCTCACCTTGTCTTTGAAGCTCCCCAGCTGTGCACTATTTATAGGTGGTTTTCCTACATGTGATTTGCTTAAATGAAGCCACCTGTCTAACAAGTGGCATCTCCCTCTTTTTTAACTTGATGATTCATCAATGCTGCATGGCTTGGTCATCCTTCTATGCCTTAGGATGGCAACAAATCACCACCTTTTTTTTTTTTTCTTCTTCTTTTTCCTTAAAATCAAATCTAAAGATTATGATTCCTTTTATGAGTCCTAAAATTACTTATGATTATGCATTAGGTTCACGTCTATAAACCTTACTACCAAACTATAAAACATCACTTACCACTTACTAAAATATTTAATGTGTGGTGTCTTACAAATAATTTAATTGATAACTTCCCAATTCCTATTTATTTATTATTATTTATTGATTGATTTATTTATTTTTGAATTCTATTTATTGCAATTTTAAAAGAAAATTCAGGTGTCACATTTCTCCTCTCCTTAAAAGAAGTTTGTCCCCAAACTTGACGTACCTTGGTTTTCGAATTGGTGTGGATATTTGGCCCACATTTGGCTTTCAGTTTCCCACGTTGCTTCTTCGACACGATGGTTTCTCCATAAGACTTTTACGAGAGGTATAGTCTTATTTCGGAGGACCTGGTCACGGTGATCGAGAATCTGTACAGGTTGCTCTTCATAGGAGAGGTCTTCTTGAATTTCCAGGTTCTCATGATCGACAACATGCTCTGGATCTCGAAGATATTGACGAAGCATCGAAACGTGAAACACATTATGCACATTGGATAGTTCAGGTGGAAGCGCAAGGCGATATGCCACAGAACCAATCCTTTCGAGTATCTCGAATGGGCCGATGTAACGTGGGTTTAACTTTCCTCTCTTCCCAAATCGGATAACCCCTATCGTTGGTGAGATCTTTAGGAACACATGATCGCCCACTTGAAATTCTAAGTCTCGTCTTCGTGTATCTACATAGCTTTTCTGGCGACTCTGAGCAGTGCGAATTCATTGCTGGATGAGTTGGATTTTATCGCTTGTTATTTGCACGATCTCGGGGCCTAATAATTTTCCGTCTCCGACTTCTGTCCAACACAGAGGTGATCGACATCTCCTTCCATACAATGCCTCGTACGGTGCCATTCCAATACTTGTATGGTAGCTATTATTATACGCAAACTCCACCAAAGGTAGATGATCATCCCAGTTACCTTTGAGGTCTAACACACACAAACGTAACATATCTTCCAAAGTCTGGATCGTCCTTTCAGATTGCCCATCAGTTTGAGGGTGATAAGCCGTGCTAAACTTCAGAGTGGTTCCCAAAGCTTCTTGCAATTTGTTCCAGAAATGAGACACGAAGCGGGGGTCTCTATCAGATACGATTGAAACTGGGGTGTCGTGTAAGCGAATGATTTCCTTAATGTATAGAGTGGCAAACTTAGAAAGAAAGCACATGATTCTGATTGGTAGAAAATGCGCCGACTTCGTCAATCGATCCACGATAACCCATATTGCATCATTCTTCAAGACTGATTGCGGTAGTCCGACCATGAAGTCCATAATAATGTGTTCCCACTTCCATTCAGGAATAGGGAGTGATTGCAACATTCCTGCAGGTCTCTGATGTTCTGCTTTAACTTGTTGACAGCGCAGGCATTTGGAGACATGGCTTGCTATGTTTTTCTTCATTTCTGTCCACCAGAAGTGTTCCTTCAGATCGTGATACATCTTCGTATTGCCAGGATGGATCGCAAACCTCGAGCTATGAGCTTTTACCAAGATCTTTTTCTTGAGTTCTAGAAGGTCGAGTACGCAAATTCAATTCCGAAATTTTAGCATTCCATTGCTTATCGTGAAATCAGGATCGGGCGTGCTTCCTTGTTCCTTGTACTTTTTCTTCAAAAGTTTATCTTCACATTGGCGGGTTCTAATTTCTTCAATCAACTCGGGTTCCACGATTATGTTGGCGAGCAGTCCATGGATCTTGCGGAGAATAAGGGTACATGCCAAACTTTTGGTCGTTTTTCGACTTAATGCGTCTGCTACTACGTTAGCTTTGCCGGGATGGTGATGGATCTCTATATCATAGTTTTTCATAAATTCTAGCCATCGGCGTTGCCTCATATTCAATTCCTTCTGTGTAAACAGATATTTGAGACTCTTGTGATCAGTGTAAATTTCACAGGTTGCACCGTAGAGATAATGACGCCAGATCTTGAGAGCGAAGATCACCGCAGCCAACTCTAGATCATGAGTTGGGTAGTTTCTTTCGTGAGTCTTTAGTTGGCGGGAGGCATAAGCAATGACCTTCCCATTTTGCATAAGAACGCAACCCAAACCATTATATGAGGCATCGCTATAAATTACAAACCCTTCTGCTTTCGCGGGGAGTGCTAGTATAGGAGCCATCACGAGTCTATTCTTCAATTCTTGGAAGCAACGTTCTTGCTTGTCCGTCCATTCAAAGGGCCTGTTCTTCTGAGTTAGCTGGGTCAAGGGTGAAGCTATTTTCGAGAAATCTTGCACAAAGCGCCAGTAATAGTCGGCTAGGCCCAAAAAGCTTCGAATCTCAGACACGTTAGTAGGTCGTGGCCAATCCACGATTGCTGCAACCTTTTGGGGATCAACTAAGATGCCATCTTTGTTAATGACATGACCGAGAAAGCGTACACTAGTGATCCAGAATTCGCATTTCTTCAATTTGGCATAAAGCTTGTGATCACGTAGTGTTTGTAGAACTCTTCGTAGGTGGTCCTCATGCTCTTCTGGCGATTTGGAGTATATAAGAATGTCGTCAATAAAGACAATGACGAACTCGTCAAGATAGGGTTTGAACACTCGATTCATGAAGTCCATGAAGGCTGCTGGAGCATTTGTGACGCCAAATGGCATGACGAGAAACTCGTAGTGCCCGTAACGAGTTCTGAATGCAGTCTTTTCAATACTTTCTGTTTTGACTTTTAGTTGATGGTAACCAGAATGCAAGTCAATTTTTTAGAATACTTGGGCGCCTTGCAGTTGATCAAACAAGTCGTCAATTCGTGGTAGAGGGTACCGGTTCTTGATGGTGACTTTGTTCAGCTCCGCGGTAATCGATGCATAGCCTCATTGTACCATCCTTTTTCTTTATGAACAGTACCGGAGCTCCCCATGGTGAGGTACTTGGTCGGATGAAGCCTTTGTCCAGTAGTTCTTGGAGTTAGGTTTTTAGTTCTTTCAATTCTGTCATGGACATGCGGTAAGGGGGTCTTCGAGATTGGTTGTGCACCAGGTTGGGTTTCAATGGTGAATTCAATTTCTCGGTCAACTGGGGTACCAGGCAGGTCTTCAGGAAATACATCCGGGAATTCTCGAACCACAGGGATTGCATCAAGTGTGGGGGTCTCTTGTTGAGTATCGATCACATAACAGATACAACTACAACAACCCTTTCTTAGCAGTCGTTGGGCTGTCATGAAGGATATAATACACGGAGGGGGAGAGGCTCCAGTTCCTTCGAAGATAAGCTCGAGTTGGTTTGATGACCGGAGGAAGACCCTTTTGGCTTCACAATCGATGGAGGCACGGTTGGCAGCTAACCAATCCATTCCTAAGATCACATCAAAGGTACTAATGCAGAGGGGAATCAAATCTACATGTAAGGTTTCACCTTTTAAGGATATAGTACAAGATTTGTACACCTTAGTACTAAGGGCAAAATTACCAGAAGGAAAAGACACAGATAATACATATCCTAAGGGTTCGGGTGTTGATGCCAACTTGGTAGCAAAGTGTGGTGTAACAAAAGAATGAGTTGAGCCAGAGTCAAAGAGAACATGGGCTAAGTGACCACAAACAGAAAGTGTACCTGACACAACGTTCTCTGTAACTTCTGGGTTTCCAGGTACTAAGGCAAAGGCTCTTCCTTGGCGTTTTTGGTCCTTTCTCACTCCTCTAGGTACCGCGGGTTTTTGGACTGGTTCAAAGGGGGCTGACGAGTTTTGGACAATTTCTCAGCAAATGGCCAACTTGGCCACATTTAAAGCATGCTCCCGTATCTCGACGACACTGTCCCCAATGAGTCCTTCCACAGGTAGTGCAAGCTGGAATGGTGTCACCTCTGGGATTTGTAGGACCTTGATTGCTTGAACCGGTTAAATTGGTTGTGCCTGTATTTATTTTCTTGGGAGGCGCGGTACCGAGCCTTCTGTTATCTCTTTCCCACAATCGCTTCTTCTAGCTTGGTTCCCCGGAACGCAAGGTTTTAATCCCTTTTTCCGCAATGTATGCTCAATCTACCACCTCCGCATAGGTTGGTAATTTCAAAACCTCCAACTTGTCTTTAATTTCAGGATCCAATCCCGCTTCAAATTTGCTGGCTTTTCGAGCTTCGGTGGGGATGACGTATGTCGCGAATCGGGCCAGTTGCGTGAACTTGTTTTCATATTCGGCCACTGTCATGGTTCCTTGCCTTAAATGTATGAATTCTGACGCCTTTTGTTCCCACAACGAATCTGGAAAGTATTTTTCATAGAATACCTCCAAGAATCTGGCCCAAGTCATAATATCTTCTTTCTCCAAGGTAAGTAGCCACCATTCTTGTGCATCGTCTTTGAAGGTGAATGTGCGAAAGTCACCTTCTGTCTTTCTGAGCAAGGCAGCGCGCGGAAAATTTTCTTCATATCTCTGACCCAAGCTTCTGCCACCAGTGGGTTTGTGCTGCCGGTAAATATGGTAGGTTTCAAGTCCTGGAACTGTTTTATAGTAGTTAGCTCTTCTCGTCGTTCAGGCAATCCGTTGTTAATGTTGGTTTGTAGGGCTCGCAGAAAACTAGTAATTGCTCTTTCCATGATTTGCTCCATTTGGTCAGCACCATTGGCCGATGATCCGGTTCCATTTCCATTATTAGCCATCACTACAAGGTGAAAATGCTTAGCGGAATATTTTTTTTTTTCGAATCAATTATTATCGCAATATTATATCTATGATTCATAACGATATCATAACAACATATACATACATTACTTACATAATACCGGTTTTACTTATATAAGGAAAAGATACAAGTACAACACACTTAGATAACGGTCAGGTGTTAGTGTGTAATTCTATTGATACAAAATTGGATTAGGCTAATTACCGTCAGGTCATAAAAGGATCATCTAGAAGGGGCTGTTAGGCCACCACCATGAGAACTGACTCCGGAATATTGGCCCATGGAATAACTCTGCAAACTCACTCTGCATGAGGGATTTGAACTCCCACCCACTGTGCTCTATCCCGAAACAACTCCATACCACCTAAACTATGTAGACAGGAGCACCGTGATCATAACCCCAGAATTCTCGTCCGGTAATTCGTACCGGTACCTCCAAGTACAATGCACTATTAGTGAAGTCCACAGCTAAGGTATAGACAATATGCTGTGGAGGGGGGTGTCGTGGTGCGGATATGGCTGCTAGGATATGCGTGTCCCCTCCGTTCCGCAAAGCCTAGGGGTAGAGGTGCGACCAGAAAATGCGGCTGCTCTAAGTTCGGAGCAAGGCCAATGACGCGGGTCGGCCCTATATATCTCTCACGAGTGCTGCCTTGGCTAAGTCTCCAAAATAAGAAATCCTCATCGGGGTCGGCCTGCAAATACACGGGTCCTCCCATGAGTCGGTCTAGCGCGGGGTGGGCTTGCCTAACAAGACTCTCCGAATCACCCCAGCCCTCTAATAAGTTTGGGACAAGATGAACTCCTGGGGGCTCGAACCAAAACAACTCCATGAGATTGGCCATTTCCTACAACACAGGAAAACTTAGCCTAGATATTGTAACATGGTTTACTTGTGTTAGACATATCACCTAATATCAAATAACAAAAATTTTTTTTTTTTGAATATATTATATATATATATAATTTTTTTGAAATATATATATATGTATATATTTTTGCAATTTAGATAATGTGAATTTCAATTAATGTAAATAAAATTAATGTGAATAATTATACAGAAAATTTCAAAAACATATACAATTTTGTTTTATACACATTTTTTGGAAATAATTTTCAATTCAAATAATGTGAAAATTATACGGAAAATTTTAAAAACTTAACACTATTTTTTTTTTTTTTTATAAAAAAAAACCTAGCTCTGATACCACTTTTGTCACGACCCAAACCCGGTACCCAAAAGCTCGGGGTCGTAACAAGATAAAAATAAAAATAATTCAAATAATTTTGTAGTCGCAGCGCAAGCGGACAAATTAAATAAATTAAAATAAAATAATTAGGTACCAACTGCTTATTTAAAAGGAAACAAAACATAGTCATTTGAACTTTATTGTATTACAAGAGTTCAAAACAAAACAGACAGAAATAAAAAAAAAAAGATTTAAAAAAAAAACAACACAGCGATTCATTTTCCATCTTGATCCCGCTAAACCTCGTCACCTGAAAGGGTAACAGCTATAAACACATAGCAGAGTGAGAAATATTATACTGTAAGTATTAGGGTACAAAATGGCCATGGATAATTATTTATTAAAACATTAACATAATTTGAGTTGAATACACAAATTAATTAAGTGCCAGAAATTGAAATAATTAACTATAACCACAGTACATAACAGAACAGAACAGGGGTCACTAAGTGACAATCACTACAGGGGTCAATGGATCCATGACAAACAGGGGACCACAAAGTGGTCAAACAGGGGCCTATGGTTATTTAAGTCCCCCAAGGCATGGGACTTTCGTGGTGGTACTTATAGAAAATAATTGTTTACAAGGTCATTGTCAAATAATCTCTAAAATTTAAACAAACATATCCATGAATTTTAATTTAAGCAAATAGAGTTCAGAAAATAATCCACATAATTGAAACATTAACCTAACCATAAAACATAATTTATATCAAATAAATTGTGGTAACTCAAAATACTCGTAAAATATATTATGGTAACTTAAGACATGTAGAAAACATATTATAATAACTCAAGATTTAATAAAACTCACCTAAAAATTACTCCTAAATTCTTCTAAGTTTGCTCCCCGTTTCTTGCTTGAATGTTCTCTTATTCTGCCAATGTGTTTCCTTACTTGGATGCTTCTTATTTTTGTCTCACCTTGTCTTTGAAGCTCCCCAGCCGTGCACTATTTATAGGTGGTTTTCCTACATGTGATTTGCTTAAATGAAGCCACCTGTCTAACAAGTGGCATCTCCCTCTTTTTTAACTTGATGATTCATCAAGGCTGCATGGCTTGGTCATCCTTCTATGCCTTAGGATGGCGACAAATCACCACTTTTTTTTTTTTTTCTTTTTCCTTAAAATCAAATCTAAAGATTATGATTCCTTTTATGAGTCCTAAAATTACTTATGATTATGCATTAGGTTCACGTCTATAAACCTTACTACCAAACTATAAAATATCACTTACTACTTACTAAAATATTTAATGTGTGGTGTCTTACAAACAATTTAATTGATAACTTCCCAATTCCTATTTATTTATTATTATTTATTGATTGATTTATTTATTTTTGAATTCTATTTATTGCAATTTTAAAAGAAAATTCAAGTGTCACAATTCCTTCCTCAAAAAAAAAATAGTTATCTCTGTAATTTTACTTTCAAGTTCGTTTTCAAGTTATGTATTTTGAAGAACTGTTTGTTTCATTCTAGTAAACCATTGTAAGTTTAATTATTAATGTTTATTTAAACTGTTTTTGTTGATTTTAGTGCTATTTCCTTTGTTTCCTTCCTGCTTCCCTTTTCCTTTTCGTTTGTTTAAGTTTTATTATTAATGTTTATTTAAACTGTTTTTGTTGATTTTAGTGCTATTTTCTTTGTTTCCTTCCTGCTTCCCTTTTCCTTAGATAAAATACATTATTACTTTCTATATATATATTTTATTACTTTCTTAGATAAAATACATAAAATTGCTGAAGTTAGTGGTTAGAGAAATTTCACTGACCTTGACCTAGACTAAAAGTCAGTGAAATTTCTCTAACCTAGTGTGATTTTATTGGATTCAAACTAAAAGACTCAGTAAATTTTCATTAACCAAGAGATTCAAACTTTAATTACTACAACAAAAAGTATATTTAATAGCATTTTCTAAAATATGTTATAAATATGAGACATTAATAGCATTTTCCAATAAAATGCTATAAAAAAGTTTCAGATTATAACATTTTATTTTTCATAGCTATTTTGTCAATGTTTAATACAGTAGCAATTTAAAAACATTATAATAAGTCATTATTCGGAAGAATAATCGTAGTTATTATTCCATTAGAGGAACGACGCTATATAAGCCTAAAAAAAATTCCCTCCCAAAATCTGGCTCTATTTTTTTGGGGTCAGTTTCCTGCTTTTCCACAATTTGATAACCCCTCCATCCATTCTCTTTCTCTCTCTTATTTCTTGTGTAGTTTTCAAAATTACTGAGGGTTGGAGGGTAGATTTGTGTGGAGCAGTTCATCTATCAAGGTATTTCTCTTCTCTCAATTTCTTTTGTGCTGGACAGATTTGTATCAGCTAAGTTCTAACCTTGTTATTGTGAATTTCAATCTTATTGGGAAATTCTTGTTGGAAACTTGTATATGGAAATTTTACAGAAATTCACTATTTTTTTTTTATTTTAAAAATTGTTCACTGGGTTTTGTTAACCTGAAGATTTTCCCCTCTTTCACTATGCTCAGTCTCACCAAGTTTATCTTTGTTAGAATCTATGTTGGTCATTCTTGTATGTGTTTTTATTCTCATCAGTTTGGTATGTAATTATGTTTCGTTGTTCTTTTCTTTGGTGTTTTAACCCATCTATGTATAGAAAAGAAGGAACCAAGCATATCTGATAGTCATGCCTACCAGGTATTTGACAAAATGCCTCAATACTAGTGGACCTACAATAGTTATGAGCTCATGCACATCAAAAGAGTAGAAATTGTAAATACAATTTTTTTATTTGATTTTTTTTTTCTTTTTTGCTAGGGAATTGGAATGTTCTGCTCATTGTTGGGACTAGAGACTGCGTCCGGATCCTCTAGAGTAACTCTCTAGAGTGATCCTCTAGAGTGGATGATCCGACGGCTGTGGTTAGGCCTCACCAAAACGACGTCGTTTTGGTGAGGATTTTCCAAAAAAAAAAAAAAAAAAAAAAAAAAAAAAAAAATCAGATTTTTGAAGCTCTGTTAATGGCTTCCATTCATCATCATCTTCACAACACAACACAACAAGAGTCCCATTACAAGACACAAACCCACAGATTCATAAAGAAACTATAAAAGACATTAAAGAACAGAATTCATTTTCAAGCTTACAGGTGCTCTAAAATTTTGCAGACAAAAATTCAGCAAGAGTCCCATTTCTCAAGTGACTGGAATATAACAAAAATTCAGCAAGAGTCCCATTACAGGTTGAAGATATAGTCTGGAATAGTTGCACCCACCAAAAATTGAGCAATCTCATTGCTGAAATTGTTGCAATTGTGAGTGAGCAAACTGTAAGAAAAAAAAATCATGATTCTCTCCTTTTCTCTTCCATTTTCTTGCTCAAGAAAACCATTCAAAATCAAGAAATCTCACAAACCCATCTCTGAAAATCAATCCATGGCTCAAGAAATCGAAAAACCATGGATTGATTTGAAAAAAAAATAATAATTTCGTGTGGGAGAGAAGATAAGACAGAGCATTCAAATTTTCTCTGAAAATCACATCAATGCAAGGCTCAGATAAACCATCTGGGAACAAAGAAGTCATGATCAATTGAAGAGAACCGGAGGACATGAAAGGCATGACTATCCAAAGACTATGATCCACCATGAATGAACAATGAGCTCTGAGAATGTTGGCATGAGAGAAAAGTGACATTGTCTTGGCTTCTCAACGAACGCTTTCAAGATCGGTTCGAGATCGATCGAGATCGATTGATTTGATCGCTACCACAGTCGAGTTCATCGGAATACATATGGCTTTGTAAAAGATTGCACTCACTTCAGAGATGGGTTTGTGAGATTTGATTTTCTTGAGCAAGAAAATGGAAGAGAAAAGGCAGGGAGATCACTTCCTTACCAAAATAATCTTAACCGTTGATTTTACTAGTGGGGCACGTGTCAAACTCTCAAAGATCACTCTAGAGATCACTTCAGAGAGATCACTCTAGAGGATCCTTTCGCCTAGAGACTAGTCATCCTAATGGTCAAGTTCAATAATTATAAATATGATTTTTTTTTTTTTTTTAATATACTAGATAGACTTAATAAATGAGATAAGTCATGTTAGTATTTGCTAACTTCATGTTGCTTCAATTTTTCTATGAATTTAGTTTTTGAAGCTCCAACAACTACCAATGTATGATGGTCAAATATAATGATTGCCTGTCATTATTTGTCTGTGTATTTTTTATTTTATTTATTTATTCAAGCATTTGTTTTTTATTTGTGTTTAGATTTTGAATTTGTGAATGATTTGTGGAGGAAAAAGAAAAAGGAATGGTAAAGTTAATGAAGTAGAAGTTTGCTTTCTTTTCCCCTCCCCCCACCTCCCTCTACAAATCTATTAACAAATTTAATGTCTAAACATAACTGTTAGTAATACATATTGGATTAGGATTTACATTATCTAGTAGGATTAGGATTCTCTTTCTTCTTCTTGCCTATATATATGGGCCCTCATTGTATTGTATTATATACACATAATATTATTCAATATAATTTTCTATTTGTCTAATTGTGTTAACATGGTATCAGAGCGAGACACAGTGAAGGTAGAGACACTACCAATATGAGTAACAGACATGTGAGTGCCATCAGCAGTATGAATAATATGTAAGGTACTAGAAGAAGTAAAAGAGGAAAAAGCAGTGGAATCTGATGTCATATGATTACAACATGCAAAATCAAAGAACCAAGAAGAGCTACCCGGGTGACAGATAAGGCACTGTTATGAGAGGTACCAAAATGTGCCTGTTGAAGCATGGCCTCCATATCATTCTGAGAATAATATGGAGCAGATGGATCTATAGGAGGAGTGGAATCCTTAGCAAGAGCAACAGTAGTAGATCAAGAGGCAGGCTTATACTGAGACCCTTGTTTATAGTGACCCCCTCTTGAGTTCCCAGAGGAGTGGTTATACCGAGATTGTTTCTGGGGACAGTGATGCTCAAAGTGACCAGGTCTTTGTTTGTGACACATATGACAATCACAAACTGGACAATGAATAAGAGAATGACTAAAATTGAGACCTCAATTCTGACAATATTGACAAATCTGGGTGAAGGAACCAAAAGGAGTCTGTGTGTGAAGAACAGTAAGAACAATGTCAGTAGTAGGCTTGAGAATACCAAGACAAGTCTCCTCAGACAAGAGTTCAGTCACAGCTTGTTCCAGAGTGGGTAAAGGATCCCGGTGTAATAGAGAAGCTCAAACAGGCTCAAAAATAGGAGTGAGAGCCATAAGAAACTCAACCAAGCGGTCCTCATCACGATAATTAGCAAAAGACTGGGCATCTTTGTCATCAACCCAAACAGGCTCACAAATAGAAAGCTGATCCCATAAACTATACATGGATGATAAGAAATCATTAATGGACTGACCTGGTGCCTGACGTTGACCATGAAGACTAGTGTGAATCTGATATCAATGGAAAAGTCCAGTTGTGCGATATCAGTCTTTAAGAAAGTCCCATATAGATTTAGCAGGAGTAGGGTTGGTATCAGTTTGAAATTTCCCAAATTGGAGATAAATTGATGTGGTAGAGGTGTTCCGAAACCAAGTAATAATACAATAATTTTTGCCATTCCATGCATCCAAGCGATCAAGAAACTTGGTTTCAGTTTCATCTGCAGCT
The DNA here is from genome assembly GCA_036172215.1 of Camellia granthamiana. Taxonomy (NCBI): domain Eukaryota; kingdom Viridiplantae; phylum Streptophyta; class Magnoliopsida; order Ericales; family Theaceae; genus Camellia; species Camellia granthamiana. The sequence goes on from CM069905.1 coordinate 60,068,928, forward strand.
TGGACTGGTTTCGTCAATTCACCAGTAATAACTCGCCATAATTGTCGACCTTTGAGAAAGGCAGACATAGCTTGAGACCAGAGAAGATAATTGGTGCCATCAAGAACCACAAAAATTGGTTGAACAGAGTCGGAGCGATCCATTGATTGAGAAAATACAAAGAACAATGCAAAAAAAAGGCCAAACCTGGAAAAATAGAGGGCACCACTAAACTCAGAATGCAAAAAAAACCTTGGGACGGGTCTAAATACATTGAAAACGGGGCTAAAACAGAGTGAAACAGGCAAAAAAAGAAACATATGACGTCAGCAGGCAGTAGAGGCGCTAGAGCTGACGTCAGCTGAAAGTCGCGCCGCTGACGTCAGCGAAGGGCGTGTGAGTAACGTCAACGAAGGTGGAAAGGCGTATGCATGAAAGAAACGTGTCGTGTGGACCGTCCGCAGAGGGCACATGTAAGCGCGTGATGCGACTGGTGGCGTGTCGTCAAACACGCCAATGAAAAGATGGTGTTGGAAGCGCGTGCAGAGGTGTTTCTAAGTGAGGGTGGCGGCGACAGAATCGTCTTAAGGAGAGAAAGGGTCTGATTACTGTATTTTGTGATTACGGTCACTAATGAGAGAGTCGTAAGAGCATCTCCAATGGCAAGCTATTTCAGCTGCCATTGCCAAAATTTGACAAGAGTTTTAAAAAATGTTACTCCAATGGGTTGCTATAATCCCTGCCAAATTTGGCAAATGCCATTTCATCTCTCAAATTTGGCAACAAGTTTGGCAATTGCCAAACTTGCCACATCATCCAAATAAACAGAATTTGGCTCCAAAATTTTCATAGAAGAAATAAACTCAGTGGAACAATAATATACCAGAGATGGAACAATAATATTAAAAAAAACACACAGTGGAACAAAAAATTTGCCATTACAATAGATTTTTGGAGAAATTATTACCAGAGATAGAACAATATATTCCAACTTTTCAAATTTCAACATACCAAACACAGAATCACCAAATTTCAACACACCAAACACAGAATCACCAAATTTCAGTTTCATCAATTTGAAGCAAACAAAATTTAAAAAAAAAAATTAGAAAATGAACACAGTGAAGTAAAAAAAAAAATACCTGACAGTGAGAAGGAGAAGAGAGACAGATGATCTTCTTTGTGTTCTTTGATATAGATGATACATATACGTGATCTTCTTTGTGTTCTTTGATATAGATGATATAGTGAGAGAAATAGAGGGATGGGGGTAAACGGCAGTGAGAGGGAGAGGGAGAGGGATAGATTTGGAAGTGGGTTTGAGAGATTTAGAGACATGGATGATCGATTCAGAGAGAACTGGTGATGGACGTGAGAGAAAACGACCCATCAGTTGGATAGAGAGAGAGAGAAAAGTGAGATAAAGACAGAGGTGTGGGGTAGAGAGAGACAGAGAGCAGAGAGATGCGGAGGTGATGGACAGAGAAGAAAGAAACCAAGAGTAGAGAGAGAGACTGGTGATGGACGGAGAAGAGAGAGACGGAGAGCAGAGAGAGAGACCTTCGGTGATGAAGGAAGAAGAGATGATGAAACCAAATAGAGAGAGACAAAGACTGAGAGTGAGAGAGAGAGAGAGAGAAGAGACACGTGGACGGTGGTGATGAAACCAAATAGAGTCGTTGTGCTCTGTTTGGCTAAAAAAAAAAAAGAAGCAAAATCTCAAGTAAAAAAAAGCAAAATCTGATCTCCTTCTGTATATTTAATTTTATATTATCCTATTATCACAAATCTCCTTCTGGATATTTAATTTTTTTTTTCCAATTTTTCAATTTTTTTTTTCATTTTTTATATTTGTCTAGTTGGGAATAATATAAATATATAATTGTTTTTACAAACAAGTAAAAAAATGTCACAAAAGACAAAAAATAAACAAAAATAAAATCACAAAAAAACCTATATCCAAACAACACCTACAAACTTGGAAGGAAAGTTGGTTGAGATTTGCTAAAATAGCAAATGACCATTGGAGCACCATTGCTATAATTTGGCAAAATAGCCCTATTCATTGCCAAATTATAGCAATAGCAACGGCATTATAGCAACAATGGTTGGATATGCTTTAAAGAACCAACAGATCAGGTAAAAAGTTGTTATCGGTGGCTGAGAGTGCTGGTGAGGGAGCCAAGGAACAAGGTTCAGAACCTGAGCTCTGATACTTGAGATCTTTCATTTTGAAATGAAAGATCTAGGTTCTCTTAGTTATTTTCTTGGTCTTGAGATTTCTTCTGCTCCAAATGGCTTGTATCTCACTCAAGCCAAATATGCATCTGATCTCTTATCTCGTGCTGGTCTCACAAATAGTAAGACTACTCCTACCCCGCTTGAGTACAATGCTCGTCTTATCTCTTTAGAGAGCACTCTCATTTCTAATGCCACTCTATATCACCAATTAGTGGGTAGTCTGGTCTATCTATCTGTTACTCGGCCTGATATCTCTTATGTAGTTCACATTGTCAGTCAGTTTTTGTCTACTCCACGATCTACTCATTATGTTGTCGTTCTTCGTATTCTCCGCTATGTGAAGGGCATTTTGTTTCATGGACTTCATTACTCTGCTCACACTCCTCTTGAGTTATGTGCATATTCTGATGCTGACTGGACCGGTGATCCCACTGATCGTCGCTCTACTACTGGTTATTGTTTCTTTCTTGGAAGTTCATTGATTTCTTGGCGGAGTAAAAAGAAAACTGTTGTCTCCAGGTCCAGTACTGAGGCGAAATATCGTGTTCTTGCTGATACCACGCAGGAACTTTTATGGCTTCGTTGGTTACTTAAGGACATGGGTGTACTGCATCCCACTAGTACTACTCTTCATTATGACAATCGTAGTGCCATTCAGATTGCTCACAATGATGTTTTTCATGATCGCACCAAACACATTGAGATTGACTGTCATTTTATTTGTCAGCAAGTCAATAGTGGCATTATCCAACTCCAATCTGTTTCTTCTGTTGCTCAAGTTGCTGATCTGTTTACTAAAACTCATCTTCCTGGTCGTTTTCATGAGTTACTTTCCAAACTCCAGTTGGTCTTTTTGAAACCATCTTGAGTTTGAGGAGGGCTGTTAGTAATATATATTAGATTAGGATTTACATTATATAGTAGGATTGGGATTCTCTTTCTTATTCTTGCCTATATATATGGGCCTTCATTGTATTGTATTATATACACATAATATTATTCAATATACTTTTTTATTTGTCTAATTGTATTAACAATAACAAAGGAAAACTATAGTGTCTGAATTTTATATATATGTGTGTGTATAGTATGTATGTATTATATTTTATATGTTTTTTTGGAGTGTATAATGGTCATTGGAAAAATTCATAACTTCATGCAAAAACCATTGATAAATTTCTAAGTTATTATATTGATGCTAGTCTGATGCCAAAAACGACAAATTAAATAGAGTATTTAATGAAACATTTATTTTATTATTTTATTGGTTGATAGGTAGTGTTTGGTTTATTGAAATGAAGATGGATTGGAATGGAATGGAATGGTTATTCGTTAACCTCTTTATAATGGAATGACCATTCCTCTATAAAGATGAACAACGATTTCATTTGCATTGCATTTTTTATAATTTTTCTAGTGAACCAAACATAGCATTAAAGTAATGTTGAGAATCTGAGATGATATATTGGGAACAACCACAAAGACTTTGGAAGCATGGAAAAGGAACTTGCTTTTGGAATTTTGGAATGACATCCCCACAATTACACTAATCACATTTTTAATGGAATTACAGAATATCTAGAAGGATTTTTAAAGTGTCAACACAAAATTATTTTAAAAAAGTTTTGAAACATTTGAACAAGCCACAAAATGCAGGGGACAGTTATCTCTTCTACATGTTAGAAATTTATTTGTTATCCTTGTATTATTTTTTGTTTGCTTTTTGTATGTTTGTTTGTTTTACATCTTTCTATATGAGAGAGGCAGAAATTAAATTGTAAATAGCAATCCTTGCCAAGTTCCATGGGATTAAGTAAAGATGATGTATAGATGTATAGATGACGCATAGATGTATTTTGTTGAAATCTCATTTCAAGAAGGGTTTTGATTTGAATATTGAAAATTATGATTACTTCAGTTATATGTTCCATTCATTTGTGCTATTAGTAGAAGCATTCTGCATTTCATATGAATGTTGAAAACATATGCCCATTTTTTAATTGCGCCTACTAGATTGTCCAAAATCTCCAAGCTATCAATGTCATAATGTGTTTTAGTTACTAGAATCCTAGTTATTGTTTCTTATATTCTATTTGAAACTACAAACATTCTCCCTTGTACATTTTGAACTAAACTAAACTATTTCAAAATATACATGCAGTTGCACTTGGAAAGGGTCATATGCTAAGCATTTTTGAAAGGAAATTATACATGCAGATCCATCTGTGTGCTATGCGGAAATACTAGAAGGGAAATTATGTTTATTTCCTTCTTTTTTCTTAGCTTAAAAGTCATGCAGGCCCATTTGGGAGCTATGTAGAAATATTAGAAGGGAAATTATTGTTACTTCCCTCCTTTTCTTTAAAAATAAAAAATTAAACAACACGTAGAGGCTTACATTTTCAATAAATTGTGTATAAATGTTTTGGATGTTGAGATTTATATGCTACATTGATAGTATGATGTAATTATTTAATCATCAATGAAACTTTTGTTAAATGAATTGAATTTTCATACTTTTTATTTACTTCTTTATATATTTGGATGAAAATAGCATTTAGACTAATTTTTCTATTATATGGGGATATAATTTTTTTTATTTAAAAAAAAAAGAGTAAAATGATAGCTTTTAGAAAATGCTATCAAAGAAATTTTATAGCACTTACAAACTATTCTGCCAAAATTTTTTTTTAGTAACGTCCAACAATATAATAGCATTCCTAGAGCACTATAATATATTATTTTATAGCATTCTTCCATTGCATTTAATAAATGCTATACAAAATATATATTTTTAATAAATGCTATAAAAATATATATATATATTTATGGCATTCTTCATTTGTTTGAACAGAAAACATTTTCTAAAATTTCTAGAAATTGTTTTCGCATTTTTTGCCATTTGGTATAACGAAAAAAAATTTCTATGGTCAATGAAAAACAAGCCTATTTGGGTGAAAAATATTTTTCATTTTTAAAAGGCAGAAAATATTTTTTGAACTAAAGTTTTATCAATGCCACCACATTACCACTACTACCATCACCTCCACTACCACCATGGCTACAACCACTACCACCACCTCCGTCGCCCTACAATCACCGCCACTACTATCTTTGCTCATTACTGCCACCACAGCCACCACACCTGTGATGTCTCAAGTATGTAATCCAACAACTTCTTATTTGATTATGCCTAAACATCTTACTTTCGGGATCTTTTGATTTAATTCCGAGACCTTGTGGACCATGTGATGTCACTAAACTGCGTAACCTTCCATGTTTCAGTCTTCTGAAATTTTTCCAACGTTGGAACCTTCAAGTTTCGGGCGTAGAAACGGAACTAGGAGTGTTTTTTTCCTTAAAGCATAAACGATAAACAAAATCGCATGTACGGAAGTGGGTGCCGCACGTGTGGAAAAGTGGGCTGAGGTTGGGGTTCGCTACTAGAATAAAAGCATGTGTGGAGGGCACACGCGGGGAGGACTTGTTGCACGTGCGACAAAAGGCACGCACGTACGGGGGAGTTTAGTTCAGTCTGAAAATCTATTTTTCTTCTCTTTTAAGTTGATTTTCTACCTTTTTCTCATCACTTTTTTCGTGTCTATCTCTCTATATCATCTTTTCTCCTCCCTCTCTCTACATTTACTCTACCAACCCCACATTTTCTTTGATTTTTCTAAATCCACTGAGATTTTGACCCTTGTTCTTAAGTGAATTTTGGAGAGCTCATCAAGAGCTTCATCTTGTGCAATGGAGATCGATTTCCGGCGCCGTCAAATTTGGGGATTTTTTTTCTTTTCTTTATCCTAGAGCTTGAGGTAGGAATTTTCTTTGAGTTATATATATATATATTAGCAAATCTATGGTTGTTTTGAAGCTATTCTGTGTACATGTGGTTGGGGTTTGATTTATCAGTTTTCTATATGATTTAAAGACGATTTTTCTCAAATTTTCTTCAAATCTTTTAATTGATGAACTATAAGAATGTGTTGGAAGTTTCATGAGCAAATTCTTTTAAAGTAAATGGTGATGATACAGCGAGCTCCAGATGGAGCGGGTCGGATTGATCCACGCTTCCCAAACCGTTGCCTGAGTGTTGAGTCCACAGAGAAACCTGCACAAGAGTTCAACGGGGAACGGGGAGTCCCTCAGCGAACCCTCCGACGAGCAAGTTAGAGAAGTGAGAATGATGGAATCCACGGATAGGGTGGTGATAGAGAACTTAACCTTTTCTTTGTCTTAGAAGCCTGCTTATATCATTTACTCATCATTTCCTTGTCCACTCCGAACTGTCATGTTGGCCGAAAGTTTATGTTCTAGCTTGCCTTGTTCGTGATGAGGCTGTTATGTTCCGTCATGAAAGGTTATCGTAATAAATGTTGCAGGGAAACTCATTAATGGCTGATGTGTGGTGTAATAACTCTGCAGGATCTTTGTCTGTTGATGTGGCTGATTCTTCACTTGACAAGTGTTTAGATGCCATTGGTGCTTGGTATGACGTTGGGTTCCACGAAAGTCGGGCTTTAGTATTTGAATCATGGATTGGGCCTTAAGTGGTGGGTCAAAGACCCCTATGGGCCCACCTATGTCAAATGGGAAACCCTAAATTTTGAAAGACCCTAGACTTTAGAAGTTTGATGGAAATGTTTTATTGAGGAAGAATATGTGTTATGTGATAGTTGGAAGTCCTATTTGTGTAAAAATCTTTCCAAAATGAAAAAATCCTAACTTTTGTGAAAACTCTAGATTTTTATTTATTTATTTATTTTATTTTTTTTGAAATTTGGGAAAAAGTTGAAATAATATGAAATCATGGATTGTAGAGATTCATTGTTGAAAATTGGTAAAGAAATTTGGCATGCCCATTGTTATTATGGAACATCCATGAAATGGAAGTTGTTGAGAAATTTGTGAGATTAGCATGTTAATACGCTAGTGTTGAGATAATGGGAATGATGTTATATATTTTAATCCATGGGATATGTATATATATTGTGTGTATATGTATGTTGGATAGAAATGTTATATTTAATCACAATTAAGGATTGTTGTTGAGTTTGGGATTTGTTGAGAATTGTGAAAAAGTTATCTTTGTTTTGATAAATTGCATTATCATTTCATTTTATCCTCAATTCTTTTCGAATTGGCATTAGTTGAAGTTACATTTTGAAAAAGGAAACAGAATTATTTTGAGAAACAAATTTCATTTTGAATTGTTTTGGGATAAATACATCGGTAAGTTCGGATAAGAGGTATAGTGTTGAATTAAGTCGTTTTGAGGTCATGGTGAAAGGCCAAAAACACGTGTGGTGTAGGGGCCTATGCCTTCCGGTTATTAACTGAAAAAGTGGTTTTGGTAGTGCTTTAGAGCCTACATGCGTTTAGGGGTTACTTGAGTCGTATTTACCACCCTTTGATGAGATATATTTGTATATTGAAAGCATTTGATTGATTATGTTTTTGAACGAGCATCATGCATGATATTTTCAAATGAGAAAACTTATATTTCTGAGCATGGCATAGCATCACATGTGCATTCATCTCTTGAGATTGCTTAAATGTATATACTTTGTTAAGATTTCTCTAGCGGGCTTAATACTCATTCCTAGTGGAACCGTTTGCAGGAAAAGGTGTTGTGATTCCACTGAGGTAATGGTGTGGAAAAATTTGGAGCACGAGGCTCATTTGCTTATATTTTGTTTATCAAGCCAAGGGCCAACTTGTGTGGATTGAGATAACCATTATTTGTAACCAGACTTAAGTCTTGGAACTTGTAGTCCTCGGGTATTATTGTTTAGTTTTTTGCTTGCTCTCATTACATGTTATAGATTTCCTGTTCTAGGAATGATGAACATATGTTAATTGTATATGATGTAATTATGTAAATCTTTAAAACATTGATGGATACAAAAATAGAGATTCGAGAGTATATGAAGATGATAACATTATATCTTGTTGATATCTAATGGGCATGATCATTGGAAATTGAGTAAATATGGAGAATGTAACTTGATTGTCATATGTTAATTATTTTGGGGTGTTACAACACCACTATTGCAGTTGCCGCCACCATCACCACCACCGCACCACTACAACCACCACTACCCCCAACACCTCCACCCAACATGCGCTACTACCAGCACCACTAATGCAACCATTAGTAAATTAATTTCAAGAACGCAACCAAACATAAGAAATATTTTTTGAAAAAAGTTTTCTAGAGAAAATGTTTTCTGTCGAAACAAAAAAAGCATTCATCATTAATTGAAAATTTTCTTATTGAAAAGTTATGAAATTTCTTTTATATAACTGTGTTAACTAAAAAATAAAAATAACAATACACTATGCTTTTAGCTATTAATTAAAAAAATTCAATTTTGAAAATCAGTGAAATTTCATTGACTTAGTGAAGTGAAGTTTCATTTCGTCACAGAATTGTAGAAAAAATATCGTCAGCAATTGACGGTAGTCACAAGGGACTAAAGGTGGTGACTAGTGACCAAAGGTAGTGGCCGGAAATGGTAGTGACAGTGGTAGTAGAAGGTGATGGAATAATGAAACTAAATTAAGGATAGTTTTATCCAAAAAAGGTCTTCCCTGTGATGAAGGTATGTCTAAATCCACTCTTGCTTTGAGGGCTATAGTCAGTACTTTACCTTTTGCTCTTCTTGTAGATTTCCTTGGACTAAAAACCTTAAGGGCAGTGCTTGATGAAAGGAAAAAAAAAAGAAGAGTTTTCTCAAACTCATAGCACAGATTTTCCTTACCCATGAAGGCAAAAACAGTACCTGGCTAGCATATTTTAGTTATTCTTAAATTAATACAAATTATTTTTTAGGAAGCTGAATAAAAAAAGTCCCTAAAGTTTAAGAGCACAATTTTTTTTTTAACTAATCCATTTGTAATTGTTTTCGTCTATAACAACAAAATTAAATAAGATAAAATAAGAATATATATAATATGTATATGTATTTTTTCTAAGCCTAAAAATAAGTTCAGCCCAATCCTTTAGGCCTAAAATATAATCTTAAGCTCTATCAATTATAAGTAAGCATGAGCGGGTTGGACGGATATCGAGGCCATAACCATTCTTATTTACTGTAAGCATGTCTAATCTTTTTTCATTGCAGGGATAGAATATACATTTTATATTTTTTTATGATCAATGATTGAAACATTCATATAATAATACATTATTTAAAATTCAAAATGATTAAGAGAAGTTTTAAAATTTGGGAGAATTACATGTAAGTGAGAGAAAGAGAAAAAAAAATAACTAACACATGGGGGTGCATGACTTGCACCCCCACAACCTCACTATAGACACATTTACGTCCCATGTGTTAATAATTTTTTTCTCTTTTTCTCACTTGTATGTAATTCTCCCGTAAAATTTTTAAATGATGTGACAGTTATGACGGAAAATAAAATAAAAAAATAAAAATCTGTATACCTTTTATGGAGTGGATATGATCAAAATAAGACTGAGGACATGCACAACATGCCAAACCTCACCAACCATGACTTCAGATTGTGGGGTATACAAAGGTTTGTCATTTTCTTTCACTTGTAACAATTATAGTCAAATTTGATTTCTTTGAGGCTATTCCAAGTTTATATGCCGCCTTAAGCAATGATAATGGCTAAAAATTATGTAGGATTGACATGGACTTCATTGGGTTTGTTGTAGATGACCGACCGGTTATAAAGGAATTACAAATAACTATCTATAGTTGTGAGAAATTGAATGGGTTATTTATTTATTTTTATTTTTTTGATTGGCAAAGATGTTATTTTGTTTGGAAAAAATGTTGAAGTATGTACACTTCTCTTAAAAAAAAAATTACAGTTGCGTTTGGTAGAATTTTCTAACTATGATTTGAGAGCAGGAATTATATTTTGAGTTTGTAAGCTTTGAAATTAAGATTTGAGTGTGAAAATTTTGTTTGGTGAAAGAGTTTTGAAAAGAGTTTTGAATTGAGTGAGGACTTTTTGATGTGACATATGATATTTGATACAAAAACTTACAACTCATAACCAAACATACAACTCAAAATTCTATTAAAACACATAAATAAATTTTAAAAATTCGGAAAATATTTTTTTCGAATATATAAAAATTAACATATGTCAATTGCAAAAAAAAAAAAAATTACACTGTTCCGGTCAACCGGCCGAATAACTTGTGGGACATCCAATGAGACGATCGGTTAGTCTAAATTTTTTCGCCTTTAACAGAGTTTTCAAAACTGAGTGTGGAATTACATTTTGAAAACTCTAAACAAACGTCATATGCAAAACATGGGGTGGAAATATATTCAGAGAAGCTAACCAAACATAGCACTATTTTTATTGTGAAAGTTACGAATTTTTATAATGAAAGTTATGAATAACGAAATTATGGTATATCCTCTTAAAATTATGAATGGCAAAATTATTATTTATTTTAGTAATAAATTTATATTTTTATACTAAAAATTATATATTTATAATACAAATTATACTATATATATGATGCCTACCATGTACATTTTTCTTTTGAGCGCACAACTTGAGCCTTTCCTTTTGTTTCCTTTTTTTTTATTCTTGCCTTTGTGGTTAACTTTTAGGTATGGCCGCCAAGTTTAACTTTTATATAGACATTTTATTTTTTTATTTTTTGATCTTCTCACAGTCATTATAGTGGCTCTTATAAAAAAAAAATTCCATTCTCACTTTTATAATTTTTTTTTTCTTTACATCCACTCTTAAGTTATTTTCCCTTAATAATATTATATATTTTTTTAGTGTCTAATGTGAATTTTCTCTTGAAAAACATTGATGTATATGTTGCGTGAGTAATTTTTTATTTTTATATATTTGAATCAATTTGTACATATATCGACTAATCTCAAGATATTAAAGTTAATGATCAGACAAATTTTTAAAAACTTTTTGAGATGACTTGAACTTAAATCTTATTTTTAAATTTTTAACGTACTATCAACCTCTTCAAATTGATGTTGCATAAGTAATCAATTGATATTTTTGTATTTGGTAACATGTTATATTGTTGATTTCATTAAATTGTTAAAATATTATCTTAGACCTATGCTTTGATAGTTGAAGTATGGAATAGGATGGACGAAACTCTTCTTGCTAGAGCTTTTGAGTGGCTTACCTTAACAGGACAAGACAGATGCACCAAATCATGGGGCAGCATCGCCATCAGTTCGGTTGCACCTGAATTGGGTACCTTTAAACCTAGACTTGGTTTGGAATGAATTCTATTAGCCTGATTTTTTTGGTTATTTTGATTATTTTAATTTAGTTAAAAAGTTTCGTTTATAAAAAAAATTTAGATTTTTTTTGTAGATTTGTGAGAGAAAAAAAATAATTATAATTTATGTGTCAATTTATTTTATTAATTTTTTAATTTATTTTGTCTTTTAATAAATTAATTTGGCCAAACTCACTTGCCAACCCAACACTTAAGTCTCGTTTGGTAATATCATTTTTTAGCTTAAAAGTCAAAAAGTTTCTAAAAAAATTAAAAAGTCAACAACTTATACAAGAAAGTCAAATATTATTTTTTCATAAAAAATTAAAAAATCATTCCAAATATATTAATTTTTTTGTATCATATTTTAGCTAAAAAAGTTTAAAAAATTACTAAAAAAAATTTATTCCCAAATGAGATTTTAGGGGTTGTTTGATGTGTTCTAAATAAGTGCACTTTTTGTCTTTTTGGACTAAAAATTTGAGGAAGAAAATATGGATGTTTGGGTTAACTTTTTGACTTTTTATGAAAAAATGTGTAATAAAAAATTGTAAAAATTGATTTATAGGAAAAAATTAAGATTGGGAGTTATGCAGCCGTAATTATTGATTTTTGGAAAATAATATTAACTTTTTAACTTTTTAAGTAATTTTTTAACTTTTTAACTTTTTTACAATATGTCAAATTTGACCTTAATAAGGATGGGGCAGCAAGGGGCGATTCATGTCAAGCCAGTGGGGATGGCATCATCAGAGACCACCTCGGCAAATGAGTAGCTCGACTCTACAGATACATTGGCAACACTACAGAGTCTTAGATGGGCTAAACCTATCAAACAATCTCAATATGGGGAACACAATTGTGGTAGTGGATGCAAAATTGGTTCTGGATCTAGTACTATCAGCAAACATAACACACCACATATTTACTAACATCATTCATGATTGCAGCTATTTGGTGAACAATCTAGGGATATCCATAAGGATAATGTTAGGAATATTAAATTTTTTATTAAATAAATGATTAAATGTCTAACATGGGATCTGTAATTTTGTGGATTCTACACTCATGTGAGACATTTGGTCATTTATTTGGTAAAAAATTTGAGACGTATAGCATTTTCCTATCCAGAGTCAACCACTCCTATGGAAAGTCTAACAAATGCACTAACTTACTGGCCAATTTGATACTGGGAAACTTAATTCTAGAATTTTTTTAGTTTTATTTTTGTACCTACTTGTATTTTTAATCAACTGACACTAGATGTTAGAATATTAAAAAAAAAAACTCTGAAAAGAATACAAACTTAAGCTAATAACATTCAAGAAGAAAGACTATGGTTCACACTCTCACCTTATAACTAAAGTAGAAAATAACATAATTCCATACTTTTTAAGTCATAACTAAAAAAAACCAAAACAAAAGTAATAACTAAACACCATATGAGGTATAACCAAAGGTCTAATAAGTTATATAACTAAATAAAAAAATGACATAATTAGGAGTGTATATAAAACATTCCTCAAGGGAGGTGTATAGTAGAATTTCCCAAATTCAAGATATAAAAAATTGATAAAATGATCATTGTCATGTATATAAGAAAAATAGCATATCAATGCTACCTTATCTTCTAATCTAAGTTTTTACTAACATTTGTACTACTTGCCATTTTTTATTTCATATTTTTTAAGAACCATATCATATCCAAAACCATATTGTAACCACTTTATAGGGAGCTTTTTTGATAAATTCTCTTCTTAAGAGTTTTATACCATAAACCCTTTTTGATTATCCCATTAGGTTCCATTCACTGTAGTAAGACCAAAAAACCCCCCAAGCCTCTCGCGCGTATCTGTATGTTTGAATAGAAACAGTTACTCATCAACAACTATCTCGCCGAATATATCTCTCCCTTTCAAAACCCCAAACCCTACGTCATCAATACCCAATATTCTATCTCTCTCATTGTCTCATCGTGTCACGACCCAAACCCGTCCCTATAGGTTTAGCATCGTAACCAGCCAGTAATCCTTGGATTAACAAAGGCCTCTATATAGAACAACATATAATGAAGGGCTAGCAGAAGCAGATAGATAAAACATACGCAGTCCAATGAGCTGTGCAGACATACATAGGACAGATAATTTAAAACTTTCTATACATACATGTGACGTCATAATTACAGTAGTCATATGTCACCAAAATCCACATATACAAAACTTACAAAACATGTTCAGACAAGACATAAGTGTAATAACCCTCACCACTGATTACTGATTTCCTACCGAATACTGATAAACTGAGACTGATTATAATAAGTAATGAATCAACTGACTGACTAGAATCTAGAACTGAATTGACTGAGTATATCTAATTAATTGCATATCTATCTGTTTGTCGTTTAATTATCTGTTTGTATTTTTATGTTTAAACTGTTAATTGAAGGCCTTATCGGCGGCCGAACCCGAAATCGATTAGTGTTTTGTGATCATCATAATTTATGTGATTTTATGGTGTAATTATCTGAAAATTGATTTGGTACGATTAAATTAGATTAATTGTTGGTAATTTGCATCATTAGGCTTATTTACAATCATGCCCTTGTTAGTGGGCCATTATACCAACATAGAGGGACTTAGTCTTGCATTTGATCAACACTTTCTTCAACCTATTTTGAGTGTATAACCGACCTTAGAGAGAGAGAGAGAGAAACTTGAGGAGTTGATTTCATTTCAATTTTGCTTGTAAATTGCTTAGTAATTGAAGGAATTGGAACATGGGTTGCAAATTAAGCTCCCTCACCTTGTAATTGAAGCTCTAGGTAAGGAATTTAACCTCTCATTGTTGTGTTTAAGCTTGTTCATGCCTAGTTCTTGTATCCTTAGTGATTTGAGCCTTGAATTGGTCCATATATGTCAAATTGGAGCCTAGCTCATGCATGCATGCCTTTAATTTGAAGTTTTGAAGTTGTCCTTCATGAAATGGTACATGCATGTTCATAATTTTGCAATGGTCCATGTTTTCAACTTGTTTTTGGAACAATTGGCTCACTAGAGCATCAAATGGAAGCTTTGAAATGATTTGAATTCATGCATGTTTGCATGTTCTTCATGTTCATAAAGATGGGCTTGAGATTTGGATTTAATTGACTCACCCTTGGGCTTTAAATTCACAAATTGAGCTTTGAAACTTGTTGTATATTGAGTTTAGATGTGTTTTCCAGAATTTGGGTCCAAGAGGTCGAGTTTGGAGCTGTAGAATGCTTGGTTTGAGCTTGGGAGGCAAATCTGGAAATTCCAGATTTGGCTTCTTCGCTCGAGCGAAGGATTCTACGCTCGAGCGACCATCGTTTACTCTGAGATACGCTCGAGCGACGGAATGGTGGCTCGAGCGTAAATTGCAAGCTCTCAGAATCTTGGTGCACGCAGAGGCACGCTCGAGCGAGAGAACCTACGCTCGAGCGAGGACTGTGTCTCACGCTCGAGCGGGCGTCGAGCGAGCATCGAGCGGAGATTTCCAACATCTAGCACTTTTTGCATTTTTACAGACCGCTCGAGCGAAGGATTACTCGCTCGAGCGAACCCTTTGTTTTGGCAAGCTCGCTCGAGCGAGAGAACCTAGGCTCGAGCGAGACCCCTGTTTTCAGCAAATTTTGTAAAGTGTTTTCTAAGTGCATCTTTGCATCCTTATCCTATCCTAGGCATTCTTAGGCCTAGTTTAAGGCATCTTAAAGAGGATATGGATGTAGAACATACCAAGGAAAATTTAGGGATTAAGTTATTATCTTTTCCAACTGTGAAACTTAGTGTGTGTTCAATCTGTTAACTGTATAGGGTTGGCATTCCGAGGAGACGCTCTAGCTTACTGTAGCCCAGAACTCTGTGAGTAACAATTGTGTAAAGATATGTTCAAAATGATTATCTTCTGAATACTGAACTGAACTGTTTATTGAACTGATATTGTTTACTGAATGAATGTATGCCCTATATTCTGACTGTACTGTGGCATCCTTAGCACCTATTGTTTACTGTTACTGTTACTGTTACAGAGATCTCTGTCGGTTCCTTCATGGAACCACTACTGTTTACTGATTGATGGCCATCATTACTGTTCGGTCTTTAAGACCTACTGCTTACTGTACTGTTATGCTAATGGATGTACCACATATGACTGATTGACTGAAAGACTAAAAGACTGAAATACTGATTTAATGAACTGTTTTCATTACTGTAAGGACATTCATTCTAAACCTCTTTACGCATTACGTTATTCACTGGGCTTTAGCTCACTGCTGATATATATATGTAGGTGTACAGGCACCAGACTGGAGCTAGGAGCGTGAGGTAGATTCCCCTTTTTGTCAAGCCAACCATTGCGCCTCACTGCGAGGTTTCGAGCCTGCCAAGCCATGGCTTAGGGGTGTTTTAACTTCCTCCGTCTGTCTCCGTATCTGTTTTGTATAATTGTATAGACTGAATGTTTGGTGCTGTACTGTTTAATAGGGATTAGGTCCCTGATCTGACTGACTGTAAGTATTGTACATACTGGTTTGCACTGTTTATATGTATACGTATGAAAAGTCCTTTTGCATACAGACTGTCACAGCTCATTGGACACTGTTTATTTACTGTACTGGCTTCTGCCATGCCCCTGTACTCTGTTTTACTATCTTACTGTTAAGCAGGCCTTCGGTAATCTCGGATTACTGGCCGGTTACGGTGCTGAACCCATAGGGGCGGGTTTGGGTCGTGACAATAAGAAAAGACAAAAGTCTCCAAAACTTGTTTCACATAAACTTCATCAGGTCTCAAAAAGAAACCTCCTCAGGAGGTACAAAGACTGGTTGACAAAACCAAAACTGCAGGCAGTCCTCATTGAGCCTGGTCACGTGCCTAATCACCTACATACATAAATAATACAGTGAGTTGGAGCCAACTGAATAATAACAAAGTAAAGGGTTTTAATGAATGATGTCCATCACAGAGTCAGAAATCAGAGTTTATATCAGAACAGATTCATATTCATATTCTTGTTTAAAAATCAGTATTTATAACGAAAATGGAATCAGAATCATATTCATAATTAGAATTTACAGTTAATCATACGTGGTATATCCATTAGCACTAACAGAAACAGTTGACCCATAAAGGGATTGCCCCAGAGGCATACAGTTGACTCACGTGCACGAAGACGGTACAGTTGGCTTATAAGACGTATAGTTGGCCCATAAATGGGATGTATATACAAGGATCCATAACAGTTGGCTCATGAGACCTATGGTTGGCCCATAATTGGGACATAACAGAACAGATAACAGATATCATCTGAAGCTAATGATGCCGCGAGTACATTTCAGAAACATTAGACAATCATTCATTCATATAGAAAATAATATTTCAGAAAACAGATCATCTTATATCATTCAGAAAATACTTATAAATTGAATATAATTTTACAAAGTTATTACTCACAGATGACTCCAATTGCAGAACAGATTAAGCAGACAGATCAGATAGTTTACGACGCACGACCTACAAATAAACACATAACATATATACATTGAAACACACGCTCGGAATTCATTTAATTCATTAATGTTAAACTTATTTATTTTGATGATTTATTTAATTATGTTTTTAATTTATTTGGAAGAGAAAAATAGAATCAAAATTTATTTTGATGATTTATTTGAAAGAGAAAAATAGAATCAACATTTATTTTGATAATTTTATGTTTTAATTTATTTGAAAGAGAAAAATAGAATCAAAATTTATTTTGTCCCATTATTTCTTACCTAAAATTTTTATCCTAAATGTTGTTAGAATGTATTTAATATTTGATTAAATCAGAGGTTCAAACAACCCAAAACAAAGGTTCAAACAGCCCAGCACAGCAGCATGCCAAAAGGTTCAAGTGGAAGATATTCAAATTAGTAATGATGGAGTGGAAGATATTCAAATGAATACAACGGCTATAAACGGTTATAAATTCAAATGAATACAACAGCTATAAACGGTTATAAGTTTCATTATATATACCAAAGCCTCTAATGTAAACAAGTTACAAAAAAAATCAGAAAATATTCTTTGATCTATAATCACTCACATCTATTCTCTGAAAAATTCTTTGAGAAGTGTTCTTCAATTTTTGTTTACATCCTCTTTCAGAAATTATACACTGAGACGTATAGTTTTAAGCCCATCTTCCCTGTGTGAGGTTTACAGAAAAACCAGAGCTTCATTTTTATATCTATCTTTGAGGGATAATTCTTGTAGCTTTCTGTGAAAGCAAAAGCACATTCTTTCCAACCTTGTAAGAGTGTAGTACACTCAATGTTCTTGACTTAGAAAATCTGTGTAAAATTTGTGGAGGATTGCTCCATCTGTGAAAAGGTTGCTAGCGCCCTGTGAAACTAGAGTGTAGTGGAAAATCTCAAGTGAAGCTTGAGGAGTGGACGTAGGCCGAGTTGAAACCGAACCACTATAAATTTATTTGCCTCTCTCTCTCTCTTACCTCTTTATTTTATTTAAATTGCCATAACTATATTTCACATTTTCACTGTGCTAAAATCATTAACTGACATAGTTGTTAGAACACTTATTTTAATTATTTTTATTTCATTAATTATATTTATCTATTGTGCTAGTCATAATTTTTATTAGGGTAAAACCTAATTCACTCCCCTCTTAAGTTGTCTTTTGGGTAATAATTGGTATCAGAGCCTAGACTCTTATTTTAGATTTAACCATCTGGGAGTTTCGATCCATGGCAACCTTAGCTGAAGGACAAGCCACAAATAGGCCACCATTGTTTGACGAAAACAATTATAGTCATTAGAAGGATAAGATGACCCTATACCTACAACCCACTGATTATGCCATATAGATTATTGTCACCAAAGGTCCAAAAATTCCTACCAAATTAGTAGACAATATTAGTGTACCTAAATCTGAAGATGAATGTGATGAGAGGGATCATAAATTATTGCAAACCAATGTTAAAGCCAAACTCACCCTAATTTGTAGATTAGACTCTAAGGAATATAATAGAATTTCAAGTTGTGATTCGGCAAAAGAAATTTGGAACAAACTTAATATAATGTATGAAGGTACAAACCAAGTGAAGAAATCTCGTATTGATATACTTGTTCATAGTTATGAATTGTTTAAAATCAACTTTGATGAATCTATTTCAAGTATGTTTACTAGATTTACTGAAATTGTAAACTCTTTGAAATCTCTTGGCAAAACTTCTACTAACAGTGAGTTGGTAAGAAAAATTCTTAGGTGTTTGGGAAGCAATGTCATGGCCATTATAGAAGCCAAAAATCTCTCCACACTTGGATTGAATGAGCTTATGGGTTCCCTTATGACTCATGAGATCACCATGAAAGGACATGAAGATGTTGAAAACAAAAAGAAAAGTGGAATTGCATTCAAAGCCTCATCAAATGAAGAAGAACATGAAAACTCCAATGAGGATGAAAGCTATGCCATGTTTAGTAGAAATCTCAAAAAGCACTTCAAGAAAAACAATTATAGAGGAAGAAGACCTTTTAAGAAAGAGTACAACAAAGATAACAAGAAAGAGTTTATTATTTGCTATGAGTGCAAAAATCCTGGACATATGAAGATGGATTGTCCAAAATTGAAGAATCATGGAAAAGACTACAAAAAAAACAAAAAGGCCATGGTAGCAGCTTGGGGAGAAAGTGAAGATGAAAGCTCAAGTGATGAAATTGAAAATGAAGTAGTCAACTTGTGTCTCATGGCTCTTGAAGATGAAGACTCTACTCAAGATGAGGTAACTACTCTTTATGAAGAACTTGAAAGTGCATTCCATGAACTACAAGATGAATTTAAAAAAGTTTATGCAGAAAATAATGTGTTGAAGAAATCTATTGCATCTTTATCTACTGATGCAGAAGAATTAAAGAAAGAAAAAATTGTTTTGAAAAATGATTTTGATACTATCTTTAATGAGAAAACTACTTTAAAAAACAATATTGATGATTTAACAAAAACACTTGAAAATTTTGTAAAAGGTAAAAATAATCTCAACATGCTTCTTGGAAATCAAAGATGCGTTTTCGATAAAGCGGGCATTGGGTATGACCCTATTAAGAAACAAAAGAATCTCAATATAATTTTTGAAAAGGCATCTCTCATGACACATCCTTATATTATTTGTCATTATTGTAGAAAAAAAGGCCATTATATATATTATTATCCATTCAAAAAGAATATGAATATGGGAATTAAAAAGATTTCGATTATTAAGGGATCTAACAAAACTAACCAAAAAGGACCCAAGAAATTATGGGTACCAAAAACCAACATTTGATTGATTGTCATCTTATAGGTTTGCTTTAAGTTAAAAGCTAAAGAAGGGAAATGGTACCTCGATAGTGGATGTTCCAGACACATGACTAGAGATAAATCCTTCTTTACTGCACTGTCATCCAAAAATGGAGGCTTTGTTACTTTTGGAGACAACAAGAAAGGAAAAATCATCAGTATTGGTAGCATCGGTATTTTTCCTAACCCTTCTATTGAAAATGTTTTATTTGTTGATGGACTTAAGCATAACCTACTTAGTATTAGTCAATTATGTGATAAAGGTAATCAAGTTATTTTTGATAAGTCACATTGCACAATTGAAAGCACAAATGATCATAAAGTTTTATTCATTGGTAATCGTCATAATAATATTTATGTTTTTCATCTCAATGATTTCTATGCTAGTGATGTTAAACGTTTATATGTTAATAATGAAAATAGTTGGTTATGGCATGGAAGACTTGGTCATGCTCATATGGATCTAATTGCTAAACTTTTGAGAAAGGATTTGGTCATTGGACTTCCAAAAATTAAATTTGAAAAAGATCATCTTTATAGTGCTTGTCAACAAGGAAAACAAACTAAAACATCGTTTAAATCAAAATCTCATATTTCCACAACTAGACCTTTACAACTATTGCATATGAATTTATTTGGTCCCTCAAGGACATCTAGTCTATGTGGTAAACATTATTGTCTTGTTATTGTTGATGATTATTCAAGATTTACATGGGTTATGTTTTTAGCACACAAAGATAAAACATTTTCTTCTTTCACAAAACTCTGTCGTAGAATTCAAAATGAAAAAGGCTTTCTTATTACTGATATTCGAACCGACCATGGTAAAGAACTTAAAAATGAGAAATTTAAATTGTTTTGCGATGAGCATGGTATTGAACATAATTTTTCAACACCTAGAACCCCTCAACAAAATGGTGTAGTAGAAAGGAATAATAGAACTTTAGAAGAGATGAGTAGAACAATGCTTTGCGAAAATAATCTTCCTAAACATTTTTGGGTTGAAGCCGTTCACACCGCATGCTATATTTTAAATCGTGCATTGATTAGACCTATTCTCAAAAAGACTCCTTATGAACTTTGGCATGATAAAAAGCCCAACATTAGTCACTTGCATGTTTTTTTATTGTAAATGTTTTGTGCATAATAATGATAAGGATAACTTAGGTAAATTTGATTCAAAATCTGATGAAGCAATTTTTTTTGGCTATTCCTTAACTAACAAAGTTTATCGTGTTTTTAATAAAAGAACTCTTATTGTGGAAGAATTTATACATATGGCATTTGATGAAACTAACATCTCTGCTCAAAAGCAAATTGTTAGTGATAATATAGTTTTGGAACCAAATGTGGAAGATTCAAGTATCTACAAAGAAGAGAACCAACCATGTAAGTTGAACAAAGAGATTGAACAACCTATTCTCCCACCTCAAGAAGAAGGAGGAAACAATGATGATATGCCAAGAGAATGGAAGTTTGTTCATAATCACCCTAAGGATTTAATCTTAGGTGACCCTACAAAAGGTATTGAAACTCGTTCTTCACATAGAAACATTTGTAGTAACTTGGCTTTTCTCTCACAGATTGAGCCTAAAAACTTTCAAGAAGCCGAATTCGATGAGCATTGGATGATAGCTATGCATGAAGAACTTAACCAATTTGAGAGAAACAAAGTGTGGGAACTTGTGCCAAAACCTAAAGATTATACCATTATCGGTACCAAATGGATCTTTCAAAACAAGCTTGATGAATCCGGCACAATTATAAGAAACAAGGTTAGACTTGTTGCACAAGGATACAATCAAGAAGAAGGTATTGATTTCGATGAAACATTTGCTTCGGTTACTAGATTAGAAGCCATTCGCATGGTACTTGCATTTGCATGTTTTAGAGATTTCAAACTTTATCAAATGGATGTAAAAAGTGCCTTTCTTAATGATTTTATAAATGAGGAAGTTTATGTTAAACAACCCACAGGTTTTGAAGATCATGCTTTTCTAAATCATGTTTTTAAACTATCAAAAACTTTATATGGTTTGAAACAAGCACCTCGTGCATGGTATGAACGATTAAGTAAATTTTTGATTGAAAATAATTTTTCTAGAGGAACGATTGATACAACATTTTTTTGTTAAAACTAAAAATGATGATTTACTTATTGTGCAAATATATGTGGATAACATTATATTTGGTGCTATTAATGAAACCTTGTGTAAGAAATTTGCTAAGTGTATGCAAGGTGAGTTTGAGATGAGCATGATTGGGAGCTAAATTATTTCCTTGGGCTTCAAATCAAATAATGTAAGGAAGGAATTTTTATCAACCAAGCTAAGTACACAAAAGAACTACTCAAAAAGTTTGGTATGTATGACTCAAAAATAGCTGGAACACCTATGAGCACATCCATTAAGCTATACAAGGATGAAAAAGGTAAGTCCATTGATCAAACAAAATATCGATGTATGATCGGCTCACTTCTTTATTTAACTGCAAGTAGACCCGATATTATGTTCAGTGTTTGTATGTGTGCTAGATATCAATCAAATCCTAAGGAATTATATCTCAGTGCTGTTAAAAAAAATTTTAGATATCTTGTTGGCACTCAAAATTTGGGACTGTTTTATCCTAGAGGTGTTGCATTTGATTTAATTAGTTACTCGGATGCCGACTTTGCCGGATGCAAACTTGATAGAAAAAACATCAATGACACTTGTCACTTTCTTAGTAACTCATTAGTATCTTGGTTTAGCAAACAGCAAAATTCTGTTGCTTTATCAACGGCTGAAACTGAATATATAGCTTCCGAAAGTTGTTGTACCCAAATATTTTGGATGAAACAACAATTGGAAGATTTTGATTTGCATTATGATCATATCCTTATTGAATGTGATAATACTAGTGCCATCAATTTAAGCAAAAATCCGGTTCAACACTCACGAACAAAATATATTAAAATTTGACATCATTTTTTAAGAGATCATGTTCAAAAATGGGATATTGTACTTGAATTTGTAAACACCAACAAGCAATTGGCGGATATTTTCACAAAACCCCTAAGCGAGGATTGCTTCAATTTTATTCGTGGCGAGTTTAGAATGTCGATTTTTACTTAAAAAGTTTTGTTATGACTGTGAAACTTGAATTTTTGTTAAAATGATATATGTGTATTGCTACATTGATATGGAAACATTTATATCAGTTGAATGCTCTCAAGTCCTTCATACATTTATTCTCCTTAACAGTTTGCTATTCTCAACTGTGTAATTTTTTTTGGATTCTGCATCTTGAGGTAAAATTAACTTTGCATACATTGATTTTTTTTAAACCCTCATGGTATTTTTTTTTGCATTACCATTCTAGTAACACTAACGTCCCATTAAGTTTAATTTCTGCTAGTATTATTTTATTTTAATTTATTTTATTTTTTTATTTTGCTATTATGCTTAATTTCTTTTATTTTTCATTATTATTTTTTGTTTGGGCTTAATTTTCTTATTTTTTCTGCTTTTTAATTTCATTTTTCAATACTTAAACATAAAAACAAAAACAAATCAAAATACCAATATTTATATAAATAAAAAAAAACACCCTTCATTTTTTTTATGGCTATACGCTGATCAAAATAAATATATTTACATAAATAAATAAATAAACCTTCATTTTTTTTTACGGCCATATGTCGATCTTACTTACTCGCCTCTTCCATCATTTTCTTCCTCTTTTTATCACCTTGGGAGGCCCTTGCAGGCCTTGCTCCCGTGCTTTCGTCGAAAGCGACGGCTCCCCGCTGACTATCAAAGGCCAAGAACGACGTTGCTCCAAATCGAGCCACAGAGGTGGTCTTCCGTTTAAGCTCTTTATTTTCGGCCTTCAGTGCGCAAATCTCTACTCGTGCATCCTTGTACATGCGCTGGAACAGCGAGAGTTGGGCGTTGACCTGGTGGAGCTCACTCGTCCTGTTCTACAGTCGGTGAGCCAATTTTGTGACTACAGTCACCGTCTCCATACAGGACGTCAGTGTGAAATGATTGACTTCAATGTCTGATTGAGCTGCCATTATTTGCTTAATCGACATCATAAGAAGGTTGGGAAGAGTAAGAGCCGGGACACTCGGCCCAGCAGCGCTTACGGGATCATTCAGGTCTGGAAAGAGAGTAAGGGGACGGGACGAGGCCATGAAGTAGAAGAGAGAGATGTAATCGACAGGAGGGTCATTTTTGGCAGCCTTTCTGCTCTGCTTAGTCTCTTTGTTCTATCTCTCTCACGTAGAAGAAGAAAGAGATGGAAGCGAATGAGAAAGAAGAAGGAGAAGAGAGTGATTAAGAAGAAGACAAGAGGGAGAGAGAGCCGAGGCCGTTGATTGACCCGTCTCGCTTTTGTCGGTCGGCTGACGCAAAAGTGAGGACGCGTGTCCGATGCGATTTTCAACGGAAAAGAGAGAGGTGTGCGAATCGTATATATATGTATATATATGTTTTGAATTGTGTAGATGTCATTTATCACTATCATTTTCCTCATCCCCCTCCTCCAGATTCTGACCCATGATTTACTTTTGATAATGTCACAACGGGAGAAATTATATGATTTTATGTATTATGGTATTATTTTGTTATGATGTTATGTATTATGGTATTATTTGAAAACTAATTTGATGATTATGTATTTATAGTTTAATATCTTAGTCTCATATCATGTCTCTAATTAAAGCTTATTTATTACATATGTGCTAACCTATGTATTTAGAAATGAATTCAGGGAGCATGACTTGAAAGGGAGCTTTTCTTACTCTCAAATCAAATCAAAATATCATTGTGTGCCATCATCAAAGAGGGGAAGATTGTTAGACTTATTTATTTTGATGATTTATTTAATTATGTTTTTAATTTATTTGGAAGAGAAAAATAGAATCAAAATTTATTTTGATGATTTATTTAAAAGAGAAAAATAGAGTCAACATTTATTTTGATGATTTTATATTTTAATTTATTTGAAAGAGAAAAATAGAATCAAAATTTATTTTGTCCTATTATTTCTTACCTAAAACTTTTATCCTAAATGTTGTTAGAATGTATTTAATATTTGATTAAATCAGAGGTTCAAACAGTCCAAAACAAAGGTTCAAACAGCCTAGCACAACAACAGGCCAAAAGGTTCAAGTGGAAGATATTCAAATTAGTAATGATGGAGTGAAAGATATTCAAATTAGCAATGATGAAGTGGAAGATATTCAAATGAATACAACGGCTATAAACGACTATAAATTCAAATGAATACAACGGCTATAAACGGCTATAAGTTTTATTATATATACCAAAGCCTCTAATGTAAACAAGTTAAAAAAAAATCAGAAAATATTCTTTGATCTATAATCACTCACATCTATTCTCTAAAAAATTCTCTGAGAAGTGTTCTTCAACTTTTGTTTACATCCTCTTTCAGAAATTATACACTGAGACGTCTAGTTTTAAGCCCATCTTTCCTGTGTGAGGTTTACAGAAAAACCAGAGCTTCATTTTTATATCTGTCTTTGAGAGATAATTCTTGTAGCTTTCTATAAAAGCAAAAACACCGTCTTTTCAACCTTGTAAGAGTGTAGTACACTCAGTGTTCTTGACTTAGAAAGTCTGTATAAAATCTGTGGAGGATTGCTCAATCTGTGAAAAGGTTGTTAGCACCTTGTGAAACTAGAGTATAGTGGAAAATCTCAAGTGAAACTTGAGGAGTGGACGTAGGCCGAGTTGAAGTCGAACCACTATAAATTTGTTTGTCTCTCTCTCCCTTATCTCTTTATTTTATTTGAATTGCCATAGCTATATTTCACATTTTCACTGCGCTAAAATCATTAACTGACATAATTGTTAGAATATTTGTTTTAATTATTTTTATTTCATTAACTATATTTATCAATTGTGCTAGTCATAATTTTTATTAGGGTATTATTATTTTTATTTGTAAAAACCTAATTCATCCCCACTCTTAGGTTGTCTTTTGAGTAACAATTGCGTTTCATTCTTAGTGTGTTTCTAAGTCTTATCCTCATTATTATGTTCTAATTAGGGCTTAAGAATGCCTAAGATGCAATGAGGATGCCAAAATACACTTGAAACACTTAGTCAAATTTATTAAAATAGGGTTTTCGCTCGAGCGTAATTTCCTTCGTTCGAGCGGAGGTTCAAAAATAAAGGTGATCGCTTGAGCGCAACTTCAGTCGCTCGAGCGGTCTGTAAACTCTGTAAAAGTACTGGTTGCATGATTTTTCTGCTCAACGGTCGCTCGAGCGTAAGACTGAATAAATAGGGTCCTTGCTCGAGCGTAACTCTTATCACTTGAGCGGTCTGCAAAATTTTGTAAAACTTATAGGAGCATGAATTTTACGCTCAAGACAACTTTTCCTCGCTCGAGCTGAAGTGCAAAACTATGAGTGGTCACTCGAGCGTAGGTTCTGTCGTTTGAGCGGAGATACAAAATTGTGGAATTTTCAGATTGCTTTTCAGCTTCAAAATCAAATTCAAACCAATAAAACACATCTTTTTGAGCCCAAAACTTGAGAAAATATATGTAATCTTGTAAAACATTGTGAATTCAAGATCATTTTGCAAAATCAAAGCCCAAAAGCATGCCAATTGTGTAAAATCAAGCTTGAAATGTTGAAAACATAACATGCATGTAATTTCTTGACTTCAAAGCTTTAAAAACATGATCAAACAAGGTAAAATGGTATGAAACTTGGTGAATTTCCAAAACCAAGCTATGATCAATGCATGCATGTGAGAATTCTTCAACATTCAACTCTAAATGCAAGGAAATTTGCATGCATGTATGGTTATCTTCTTAATTCTTCTTCCCTAGCTCAATTCTTGAATTGATTGCCTAACTTTCTTGGTGTCATGTATGAAACAACCCTACTACATAACTAAAATGGTAAATTCCTACCTTAAACCTTAAATTTTCAAGTGTAGAGGCTTAGTCTCCCAAGTTCTCTCCAAATCCTTCACTTTCTAGCAATCTCTCCTTACTTGATTTCAAACTTCCTCCTTTCCCTCTCTCTCATGTTTTGGTCTTCAAAGATAAGGGGTTGAAAGTGTAAAGTGTATAAAAGGTGTTAGGAGTGGTCTTATATAGGCTCAATTAGCATTAGTTAATTGAGTTGAATTAAGGCTAATCCATTGGCATTATTTATTCTAATTATTTGGTTCCGAATCGAATTTAAATTGGATCTACCATAAATTTTCAAAAATTCCAAATAACTCATATACCAAGTCAATTTCGTGATCAAATGCCGATAAGGCTTTCAATTCGCAAAATAAAACACAAACACAAACAGATATTTCTACGATAGACAAATACAAATGCAAATAATGCAACATACATGCAATTAATTCAGAATTTTCATCCTAATTACTTATTAGACATTCTTAGTCATAGGTTATAAGCTAATCATAGGTCAGGGTTGTTACACATCGTCACACCGCGATGTCTGTCGTCGTTGCACCGTTCTTTACTATTATCATAGTCGATTTACCAAAAACTGACATCGTCACTTATTCTCATTATCATATCTGTGGTAACCCAATCCTTAAAAGCACTATGAAGCCCGTCGTCGTTGTGCTGTTATTCCCCATTATTACTGCCGATTCACTAGAAACCTTCATCGTTGCATCGTCTCATCATCGCATCAATGGCAACCCAATCGTCAAAAACACCATGAATCCCATCGTTGTGTCGCCGTTATTACCCCATTGTTAGTGTTGTTTCACCAGAATCACCATCGTCTCATTGTCTCATCTATGGCAACCCAAATCATCAAAAATGGTTAACAAACATAAGTGTGCATTACAAATCTTATATACAAACCATAACCCTCAGTTTTTTTTATAATTTCAACTTTCACCCAAATTTATTGATCCTATTCGTACAATGTGTGAAGTTCATACTATTGTTGTTATCCCCTAATTATTTAATTGTTGTCATTAACACTATTCATCGTTGAATATGAAACCCCCCACCCTCAAAAAAAATTGTGGCAACAACTTGTATGTTAATAGTAGTGAACATTCACATGAGAAAAAAAAATATGTGGATCAACACAGTTGTTTCCATTGTGTTCTTGTTGTATGATATTCACATGTGAACATTCACACCATATGTAGTCTGATTGTCGGCTTTATTCTCAATTTCGTAATCTCAAATGTTTGTGTGAATATTCACATTGCTCAATGTGTTTCTATGTATGTTGATACTATGCAAGCCACCTTGATTTTAACATAATGGTCTTGTTTTGTTGTAATTGTGGCTCAATTAGAATTTTTTGAAGTTATGACATTATTCGCAATATGACTCATGTAAATATTAGTATGAACATTCACATTATACTTATTACTAAAAAATGGTCATATGGGTTTGGTCAATATGGTTATGTGAATATTTATGATGAGGTAGTATGCAAATTTTTCCTTTATGTTGCAAAATTTTGGTTCTTGTCAATATGAGAAATCAACATATGTTGGTGCTGTCTCAGTGGCCTATGTGAACATTCGCACTTTGATTAATTCTACTATTGCTTTTGTTTTCATATCCACATTCATGTGAATATTCACATCTCTACTATTGATGTTAACATTAGTATTGTAAGCTATATTTCATTGTTGATGTTAACAACCCTATGAATGTTCATATCAATGGTGTGGATATTCTCAATACTGTTTTTGTCACCCTAAAAAAATGCAAATCTCCGCTCTTGTGGTCTGAATGTGAACATACATGCCAAATAAATTTGTGCTAATGCCAACACAAATGCATAATCCACCTCTATTCCATTCAAACCTTTATCAGATATGAATGTTTACATCATTGTCCATAGATGCCAACATTCACATCAGTGTTTCAAATGTTCACATCAATGTTTTCATTGTAGGAAATAATAGACTCAGTTGGTTTTTGCATTGCATGAATATTGTATTAATGTGTATGCCCCATGTAACAGAAGTTGCACACAAGTGAAAAATGGATGAATATCATGTCAAAAATGAAAGCCTACATGTAGAAAACCACATAAATGTTGACATGCATTGTGTCAATTACAAATCTAACATAACAGGCTTGGTGAAATTAATGAAAAGCACAAAGTTTACATAACCGCAACTTGGCTGCCTGAAGCAAACCCCATTTTGGCAATTATTGGATATATTGAGGATCGAAAAAATCGACCTTGACAAGAACATGAAGTATGATGATGTTGTTGTGCGTATCTTAGAGATGTGCAAGGCATTCAAAGAGGCCTTTTACATTGGCAAAAAAAAAATGAACACACAAGACCGTGATGTGAAACTGATTTTTGAAGTGGATTGTAGCACCAAACCAATGGACAAGTCATACGGTGCCAAGCCAAAGACTGAAATTATAAACAAAATGTGCAAAAATTTCAGTCGGTTGACTTTAAAATGGATACGCACCTTTCTGACCAAGGCATTGAAGGGCAAACAAGAAAAATGACAATGACGAAGTTGCACGACTAGTCTGCATGTATGCATACTAGAAGCTTTTTATTCTCGACGAGCGGCGAAACAGTAGGATAGGGATACTATGCACATATGGTCCCATTGGAGAACATGAAAGAATATGATTAGGTAAGACAAATCAGGACAACACTAACTTCTTCCATTGCCCAAAATGACAGAAAGTCAGGAAAAGTAACCGACTGTGTCATGTTGTTAATAGTAAGTACCCATATTCTCAAATGTTAACATATGCATGCTCTTACGAAAAATGTTGACATGATTAACACCTTCATAATAAAACAAATATGAACATTGCATACACTAATACAAACACACACTGACCTTTACATATACACTATGCACATTGATGTTAATGTTGTTGATGGTAAGTAACCATGCACACATATGTTCACAACCATCTACACAGATATGGACATTCACATCTATGGACACTGATGTGAATGTCTACATCGATTGACACTGATGTGAATGTTCACATCTATTGACATTGCGCACATATATTCACAACCATCTAAATAAATATGAACATTGCACACATATATTACAACCATCCACACAGATATGAACATTCACAACCACAGACACTAATGTGAATGTTCACAGCGATTGACACTGATGTGAATGTTCACATTATTTACATTAAACATTGACATAATACATGCTCAACAATTGTATGTCCAATGTATGCAGAAAATAATACAAGAGTACCCCCCGACAAGAGAAATAAATTAATTGATGTGCATGTGAGTGATTACCAAGGTAAGAGATACCTAATCTTCCTAATGCACCACGACTTTCTTTGGATGATCGTTGTCTACGATGTCAAAGATAATTTGTAGAGGCATTATAACTCATTGCAACCAAGACCCAGCATCCGTGATCCATATGTCATCCAAGCACAAATAGTTGTAAGTGGTTTGTGCATATAATAGTTGTCATGAGGTATTATATTTGAACTTGCACGTATGCACGTACATATTGGATGGTGGCTAATTTAAAATTTCAGTCATTCCCCCATGACAGGGGGTTCACATCGAGGTAGTCGTGAGCAAGATTGGCCCATCATCACCACTATGGACCAAGTTGGCAGGACAAGACTCGTTGTCACTAATCATATCAGTTGACGTCCGTCCTCAACAGGCCTCCAATTCGTAAGCATCACATCAACTTTATACACATCATTATATCGCAGTGTGTTACATCATAAGGGTATATATATATACAGTGAGCAAATTGCCGACAGCCTCACTTGCTTTGAATGGTGTGAAATAAGAGACTCATTAATACATAATTTTTTGAACCATACAAAGACAGTGCGATACAAAAACCTACAGGTGGGGAGTGTCTACATACACAGACTAACCATAACCATTATCCACATTTAAGACAATACAAATAGTTTTGACATATTGGAACAAACTAGCTTGCGTATAAATCAATGCTATATCATTTCTTGTATTGCTACCTTTGATTCACCACACACATATATATATATATATATATGCGCTTTGAGGTCTATTTGGTATTGATCTTTTGGAATATGAACTGTGTAAATATTCACATTAAGCTTCTATTCATTTTTTGAAATATGGCAATTTGTTAACAAAATTGTGAATATTCACATTATGTATTTCAATAATTTGAATATGACAATTTGACAGGCGTTGATATGACAGTTGGTATCACATATGTAAATATTTACATCATCTACGTGGATGATATTAGATGTAAATATTCACATCATGTACATATATGTATCATAATATACACAACAACATGTCATTTTGCTAACCAAAAAAACACACAATGTGGATTGTTTCAATAACATCAACCCAAAAAGATAAACAAATTAATACTATGAAAATTAGAAAACGATAGTCCTATGTTTGGCAAAATGCATGCACGTTATTGAAACACAATTCATACCTGCTCCACACACAACATAATCTCATTCCAAACACCAATAAAATAATCTCACGTACAATGTTTTAATGAACATTGTACACTCCATATCGACTCTTTGCATGATTTTCAATTGTGGCTTCCCAATTTATCATATCTTTCACACCTTATTTGCTTCAGTTTCTCCCCCATTGATGGAATCTTATTCTTTTTCGGCCTACCGGGTGGTCTTTTTACAGTTTGTGGGTATATGGTCAAGTCTGTGGGATCGAAAGACGGCTTCTCCACCGACGGTATAGGAAATATGGCACCCGAATAGGTTGCACGGTACGTCCCTACATGAAAATAATGTTCAACACAATCATTGAGATTGTACTGGCTCTTTTGAATAGCAATAACAGTATGATCGCATGGGAAGCTATTGATCTGCCATTGAAAGCAAGAACACGTATGCCTCACAATATCAACTATGACGGATAGTATTGAATGAACCTCGAATACATCCTCATTGGCTTTGCTAACCTGCCAAGACCTACGATCGTTGAACGAATCAAGAAGCGTTGTTTCAAATGTAGGACAAATAGCCTCATTTCACTTGTTTGCTTGGTCTCGCTGCGCCGACATTTGCCGTATCAGCTGAATACGAATATTGTCTACCATCCAAGTAATAGGAAGATTGCGTACTTCCTTAGGCCAAGTTTGGCAAGTCAAATATAATCCAAAAAGCCAAAACGTTATACAAAAAGCAAAAAAGGTATTACTATTCACAAATAAAAAATATTTTATATATTTTTATAATATAAATCCACTGACAACGTCACAGCCGTTAAGCAGGCCATCATACACTTCTCTTGGGGCAAAAAAAAATTTGCCTCATTCGGGGCAAATAACTTTTGGACAGTGATGGTCGGTCTGTAGGGGCTACCATGGGTCCCATTTTAATAATTTGAACCGTTCAATATGTAGAATTCGTCGAATAATATATGCTTGTAAAAAATCACGTTGATCGGATATCGTTAACTATATGATCAAATCAGTTTTGTATAAACAAAACGGATGGTGTGATAGTTAACTGTTGAACAAAACTAATCCGATCATATAGCTATCGATATCCGATCAATGTGATTTTTTACAGGCATATAATATTCGACGATTTGTACATATTGAACGGTTCAGATTATTAAAATGGGACCCATGATGGCCCCCACAGACCGACCATCACTGTCTAAAAGTTATTTGCCCTGAATGAGGCAATTATTTCTGTGGAGACATGCTGTGCAGCCGCAGGAGAGCCGTACAATCAATTAATTTTCTTTTACTATACACTTTATTTATACAATTTTTTATTACATATTTTTTCGTAAAAAGACAAAAAAATTAACCCAAACATCCATATTTTTTTCCTCAACTTTTTAGTTCAAAAAGACAAAAAGTGCACTTATTTAGGACACCCCAAACAACCCCTTAATCTAATTATTAAATGACTCGGTTGCGTTTGATGTCATCTCCCCATAATGTATGCCCCTACACAATATGACAATATTACACAACAACTAAAAATAAAATTTTCCAACAGAATATGAAATCTCATATTAGATGGCTAAAACTACCTGAAACATGAATTCGCCCAGTGCTCGGGTGCCAACTCTTTGAAGAAATTTTGTGCTCGTTACTTACCATCCTCTTTTAATTTCTCAAGCTTTTTATAAAAACTCACCACAGTTGACTCGTACGCACAATCACCCAAACTACTAACCAAGTGGTCCCTAAAACCATTATCAATCCCTTTCATCCGGTCCCTTAAATTGTTCTTTAAGTGTTGTAAGCAATAACCATGGTAAGATGATGGGAACACCTTTGGCATCGCTTCTAACTGCCCAAGATTATGGTCAGAAATGAATGTAACTTGTTGCTTACTATCAATAATCTTTCCAAGCTCGTGCAAGAACCATGACCAATTGGCCGTGGTCTCTGAATCAACAATTACAATTGCTAGAGGAAATAAACCTACAACAAATACAACACAAGAACATGATACAAATGATCATAATATACCAATGTGAATATTAACACCAATCTGTTTAAAAAAATCATACAGCAAACAGTAGTTGTCAAATATTAACATTGTCAGATGCCAATACATACACAACACTCCCATCAATGTGAACATCTATGTCCAGACACACAAAAACACCCAAAAAATACTAACCATTGTTCCTATCTTTCGCTATTACGACAAGTAGTTGACCTTTATACATTCCTTTAAGAAATGTCCCATCAAGGAATAATAATGGCCGACAAAAATTGAACCCCAAAATACAAGTAGCAAATGATACAAAAAAAATGACTAAATTTTTGAGTGCTCGAGTCATAGTCAATAGTAATGTAACTTTTCTGATTGTAACGCATCACAGCATCCAAATACCATCACAACTCGTCAAAAGACAATGAGTGATCCCCGTGAATGACCCCCCTTACTTTCTCCATGCCCAACCACACAACATGGCAACTTAAATCCAACCCATAGTCCTGCTTCAAAATACCAACCACCTCACACGGACGAGTTAATGGCTTGTCCCTAACAATTTCAAAGATAATAGTCGATACCAAATCATAATTGACTCTTGGATTCTTTGACGTCCGAACATTTATACCACAACTATAAACGTTATTTAACATCTTAATATAGAAAAATCTATTTGCTCATTGTGCTCTTGTGACAACCCTCACCACTGTTTACTGATA
Organism: Camellia granthamiana; assembly: GCA_036172215.1. Classification (NCBI taxonomy): domain Eukaryota; kingdom Viridiplantae; phylum Streptophyta; class Magnoliopsida; order Ericales; family Theaceae; genus Camellia; species Camellia granthamiana. Next base: position 60,102,929 of record CM069905.1, read on the forward strand.
ATACCACTGATTACTGCTAAATTGTGACTGAACATGATTAAGTAACTGATTTGACTGATATTCTGAACTGATTGATTGAGTGTATTAGTTCAAACGCATTTCTATCTGTTTGACTGTTAATTGATCTGTTCATGTTTTAAGTGTCGAATTGTGAATTTAAGGCATTATCGGCGGCCGAATCTGAAATTGATTAGTGTTTCATGCTAATTAGAATTTATGTGATTTTATGGCATGTTTAATTAAAATGTGATTTGCAATGATTAAATTAGATTAAATAATGTTAAATTATATTAGTTCAAGTTATTTACTTAATTGCCACTTAGTGACTTGACACTAGACCATCCCTTTTCTACCTCATTCATGTTGGATACATCATTTGCTCATCTTTGAAAGACAAAACGAACTAGAGAGAGAGAGAGAGAGAGAGAGAGTTAGGAGAAAGCTTGACTTCAACAAATTTAGCTTGGAGACTTGAGGAAATTGAAGGTAGATTGCATAATTGAACTCTTAGACTTGAAATTGAGGACCTAAGGTAGGAGAATTATCTTCTTGAACTTGAATTCTAGTTGTATCTTGCATGGTCCATGAGTCATTAGTGATCTAAGTCTAGAATTGGTTCAAAATGTTGAATTGAAGCTTAAATCATGCATGCATGTACATGTTCTAGCATTTTGAGGTTGTTTTCATGGAAATTGCTACATGCATGTCCATATCTTGATTATAGTTCATGAATTCATCATGTTTTTGGAAGTTTTGACTCATTTGATTGCGTTTTGGAAGCTTTGTTTTCAATTGAATACATGCATGTTACATACACTTTATGTTCTTGAAGTTTATTTGAAATTGTGTTTAATTGAACTACCTTTGGGCTTTGATTTTACAAATTGATCTTTGAAACATGTCATATTATGAGTTTTAAAGTGTTTTCCAGAAAATTAGCCCAAAAGGATCAAATTTGATGCTTTAAATGTTGAGTTTCATGCTTGGAGACAAATCTGGAAATTCCAGATTTTGAATCCACGTTCGAGTGGGGAACTCCACGCTCGAGCGTACACTCTGAGTTCATGCAGTCCACTCAAGCGGGGAAAGTAACGCTCGAGCGTGAAATGCGTGTATCCAGTACTTTGTATGTGTTTACAGTCCGCTCGAGCGAGGAAATGCGTGCTCAAGCAAGGACTTGTGTCTCACACTCGAGCGGGGGTCGAGCGCCCGTCGAGCGTGAATTTCATGCATCCAGTACTTTTGCAGTCCGCTCGAGTGAGGAAAGTCACGCTTGAGCATAGCTCTTTTGTCTACATGTCCGCTCGAGCAAAGAAAGCCACGCTCGAGCGGGACCCTTGTTTCAGCAAAAATTTAAAAAGTGTTTTAAAGTGCATCTTTGCATCCTCATTCCATCCTAAGCATTCCTAGGCCTAGTTTAAGGCATCTTAATGAGGATAATGCTATAGAACCACACCGCGTCAAGATAAGGACTAAGTTATTGTTTCCCAAACGTGCAACTTAGTGTGTGTTCATCCTGTAACTGTGTAGGGTTGGCATCCGAGGATGTTCACTAGCCTATCTGTAGCCCAGAACTCTGTGAGTAACAATGTTGTAAAGATATATTCAATCATAAATATTTTCTGAATGATTAACTGTACTGCTTTCTGAAATGATATTTCTTACTGAATGAATGTTTGTCCTATTTGCGAAATGTATTCGTGGCATCCATAGCATTTTACTGTTACTGCTACTACTACAGAGATCTCTGTCGGTTCCCATGTTGGAACCACTACTGTTGACTAATATGATGGCCATCAGCTGACTGTTCGGTCTGTTAAGACCTACTGTACTGTTTACTATTGGATGTACCACTTATGACTGCTATGATCGAATAACTGATATACTGTTCAAATGACTGTTTTAAATATTGAAAATACATTCATTCTTAACCTCTTTACGCATATGTTATTTACTGGGTTTTAGCTCACTGTTTATATATATATATGTAGGTGTCCAAGTACCGGACCGAAGCTAGGAGCGTCGGGTTAGCTCTTGTTTTGTCAAAGCAACCGTTGTGCCTCACTACAAGGTTCCAAGTGCTACCAAGCCAAGGCTGCTTTGGGGTGTTTTAGATTTTTCCTTTTTGTTTCTGTTTTGTATAGACTGACTGTACCTGTACTGTCCTGACCTAATAGGGATTAGGTCCCTGTCCTGGATGTTTGTATATGTATGTATATACTGTTTCCATGTTCTGAATGTGAACATGTATGAAAAGTCTTTTTGCATACAGATTGTCACAGGTCATTGGACATCTTTTATTACTGTTTTGGCTTCCGCCAACCCCTGTACTCTGTATTACTGTTATTACTGTTAAGCAGGCCTTCGATAATCACGGATTACTGGCCGATTACGGTGCTAAACCCATAGGGGCGGGTTTGGGTCGTGACAGCTCTACAATGTATAGCCCACAAACAACCCCTATCATCGCGTATTGCACATACCATAATAATCTTCGCTCTTTTATTCTTGATATACTTAAATTAGAACCCACATTGAATTGCATACTTGCATAAAACATCATGAAATTCTTCAGCACCTCCTACAAACCGCTGTCCTACGTGTGTAATACCATTAGCCCACGGGGTGGACGATAATTTCTTCTCTTTATGGTGGCAAAATCTCCAGAGTGCGTCCATTTCTTCCTTACCCCCCCTTTCCTCCCCACACGCAGCGACCTAGAGCTATTAGATTGACCAACTTCACTTTTCAATTCAACAACAATCTTTACATGTTGAACCCCCCATTGATTTGGCAAGCAAAAACATAATTTGAAGCTCATCATCATTGTCCAAATTACACCTATTAATCCCAAGTAGCCGATAGCACAATAAAACACAATCAATAGATAACTCATTCCATTTTTCACACATACACTCCACGAAATATGAATAAGATAGCACTCGCATCACATTGATTACAGTAGTACTACACCCATATGAGCACACCAACAACATGAAGGTATCCATCTGCTGTAAAAATACAAAAACAAGGAAGTGAACAACCACGTTATAGCCAATGATATGTGAACATTTACATTGTTTACATAATCTGAATTATCTAACCAAATAGAGATGACACACCAAATACCACAAAAATTGTATGAAAACGATCACAAAATAATAAGAAAAAATAAACCAATCAACCAGAAACAACATTGCACCAATGATCCACCATAATCAATTTATTCAAACAATTATACATGCATTTCTGTCAAATATCTGAAAATCAAACAACAAAAATATACATGCATTACCAATAAAATTCAGAACCTCATTCATCAAACTTACACTTGCATCACCCATGTATTCTAGAAAATTGACATGATTAAAAAACATAGCATGAAATCCTTTACATAAATGAACATGCACTCATAAACAAAATGATACTAACCTTAAGAAAGAAATTCTGTAATCGTTCTCCAACCTCGATCAATGACTGATCTCCAAAAATTATATAACAAACCAGAGCACACACAAACACCAAACTACGAAAACGAACACATCTATGGACAGAAACCTGTCATTGTCGTCGTCTTTTCTCCCACTATATAGAAACCTGTCGTCGTTTTCTCTCCATTGCACCAAAACCCTACTATAATGAAACCCTACCATAAGTGATCGGCATTGATTGACTGAATCAGAACATCAATGTGAATAACGCTAACAAACAAAACAGAAACGTGTATTTTTGTTATTTTGTGTATATTACGTATCAACATAATATATAACGGTATAATAGTTTAAAAAAATATAAAATTAAGAAAAAAAAGCACCTCATGAAATAAAAGTACAAACATATGGGACTAGGTAAATTATAAATTTTCTTTCTAAACTTATTGAGTTAGAACACTTCTAAATAAAATTTATCAATAAAAATCCCCGCTTTATATATATTTGGGCCGTTACTACGGCCCAATGTACCACAATTATGAATCATTATTAGGTTTCTTGACCATTGTTAGGTTTCTCTTGGTATTTTGTTTTCAATATCCTAAAAATTTCATAGCGGATGTCACTGTCTTGATTGGCCTAGCCCACCGTTTCTCTCAAACTTGATAGGGACACCCAGAACCACTCCATTGGTGGCCCCAAATCCTTATCTTCTCTCTCTCTCTCTCTCTCTCTCTCTCTCAATTCCATATAACTTATACATATATATGTATATCCTCATGAATGGCTATAACATAACATAACATAACATAGACATATTCAGTTTCCTCTAGGTTTTACACACTCTGTTGATGGACTATTGCCTCTCCTACAACATACCTTTCGTTCTGGAATCTTTACCCTCCGCGGTGAAGAAGAACACTTTGAAGTCATCGTCCCGAGGGCTTCGCAGACTCGTATCCACTCACAACAAACTCCACTTCTCCGGCGATCGGCGATTTAATCGGAGACCGTTGATTGCGGTGGCCAGTGCTGACTGTGAATTCAGCAGCTTGAACACGCCGCTCGAGCCAAAGTCGTTTGCTGGGAAGTTTCTGAGCCGTGTATTACAGAATGACCTTGATTACTTTCATGTTGCTGTTGGTAAGCAGTTGGAGCAGTTAGCCGCTGATCGGGATGAAGCTGTTGCTCGCATGAATTTAAGCTTGGCTTCTGATGAAGCCGCTCTTCACAGGTTTGTGCTTTCACTAGAAAAAGTCAAAAAATAAAATAGAGAGATACTTTTGTTGAATTTAAAACCTTTTTTTTTTAACTGAAATTTAAATAAATTTTAGCTGTTACTTTTCACTCTCTTTAGCATTTGTCATATATAGATGTTGGATTCTATGTATTTTTGTCTGTTTTAATGTCAAATTTTCAAATTATCGCTTGCATACCTGTGGCTAATTAATTGTTTTGGTCTCTGGCTAATTAACATGGGGTGATTCTTGAACAAACCTAACATTGAATTAGGGAAACACCCATATGTTTGATAGGGGAATTAAGGGGGATTGGACTCACAAGCCATGTTTGATAAGGGGATTGGAGTTGGGAGTGGGATTGCTAAAACTTTAGGGCCCACATGGGTCCAATGTGCTTTATTGTTGTTGTCTCCTAATACCATGTTTGGTTGGCAAAAATGAGTGGTATTACTAATCCAGAACTTAATCCTATGGTTTGCAAAGGCTCACGCTCATCCCATTGGAAAATCAAGTAGCTGATGTTATTATCGACTTACAAAAATCCGAACGTGTGAGGATACCCTCACCTTGTAAGTTCCAACGGATTGTCGAAATGCTTGAAGAAGAGTATGGTTTGGACAAGCTGCTAACTATTATAGGAGGATGATGTCCCTCAGGACTTATAGTAGCTTCGGTTGTAGAATCTCGTGCAAGTTAGACTGTGGTTGTATTGGCTGCAAGCAGAATGTAGGCTTTTTAGATGCCTTTAGTCAATACTTGTGATGGAGAAAATACCAATTCAAATTGAATGGACGAGTGCTGTCTCCTTTGAGAACAGTCTCAAAGAAGCAAAGTGGGACCGATCTAGGAAGTAGGGTTGATTTGTGACAACTTTCGTCCCTTGTTCTTAATGCTTAATTTGAAGTTGACTTTACTCGGTATTGATTCCCATGGTATTACTAATCCCAAATAGTGCCAAAAAATCTAATCTCCCTACCAAACACGGACTATGTCATGGATTCAAGTACGAGTATCGGGTTCGGGTGTGTATCTAAGCGTCATACCTTCATAAATTTAAATCTTAAGATATTAGGATATGTATCGAAAATAGGATACGGGTACAGACACTCATTATGGACACACATATATTACATATTATATAATATTCATAGATTTTTTTAATTTTTTTTTAGATGGGATTCATAGATTAAAATATTGTAATGTAGAAATATACTTGAAATTAAATAAGATTTAGAAAAAGTTATGAAATTTTTATCTATGTTCGGTTATAAATGTTTATTTTTTAGCAAATGTGAGTTTCTTATTTTTCAAACGTTGTAAAAAGTTGAAGAATCCAAATGTCTAAATTAGATATGGGTGTCAGACACATATTCCACACCCTCATTCTTGTCATATCTGATGGGATGGCATGGGTACTTTGGGGGAATAGAAGAGTCATGTAACATTGAACACATCCATTGGGGTTGTTTGTTGCAGCTTCCATAAGCTGATTATAGCTTATTTTAATCTAGGAGTTTGTGCCAGACTATTTGGTACAGCTTGTGCTTATAACTTATTAGGCATAAATAGCTTAAGGCCTCGTTTGACATGTGCTTGTTTTAGCCTAAAAATCAAAAAGTTACTAAAAAAATCAAAAAGTCTATAATTTATACCAAAAAGTCAAAGATTCTCTTTTCTCTCTACTTTTTGCACATCTTTTCGTAAAAAACCAAAAAGTCATTCCAAACATATTAGTTTTGTTACCTCATATTTTAGCCAAAAAGTCAAAAAGTTACTAAAATAGCCTGTTTCCAAACGAGGCCTAAATAACCTAAAAAAACACGATTATTTGGAAGCTGGAAAAAAGTTGCTTTTAGCTTTTATTTTTTGATTACCAGTTTTTAACTTACAATAAGCTACACCAAACACTCCCATTGAGAAAACTCTGACAGATAAAATTCTTTGATTAAGGGATAACTTCTTTTTTTTTTTATTATGTAGGATTACAAAACTTAATTAATGATGGATATAACTTTCCAACGATAAAATTAGTGCTTTTTGACCCATTAGTGGTGATAACTATATACATAATCTTTTCTTGACTTTGGTAAAATAAAATAGTCAGAATAAAAATGAAACCTCCTGGCAGTTCACTTCATTCCCTTATGGACAAATGATTTTAAGTTGAAATGTAGAGGACTTCTCATAAAGCTTATGCAACCCGTCTTAAGTGGATGTTAGTGTAGAATGAATTGATACAAAAGCATGGAAAGAAGAGGAAAGGGAAAGTAAATTCATTTTACCCATCAAACTATCATATTTGTATCACTTCACCCCACAAACTATCAATTTAAACAGTTACCCTCTTAAACTGTTGACACTAGTTTACTTCATCCTAAATTGATGCCCATCGGCACAGAAGTAATTAATTTAGGGTCTGAATCTCTTCACTTGAGCCTATGGTAGACAAATATCCATGTGTCATGGAACGAAATACAACCCAATTATTTTGAAAACATTCAATAAAACACAAAATGCAATTAATATTAGCAAACTAATATCTCTGAATACAACTAAATTAGACAATAACGTGCACAAATATTTTGTGTGCTGGCAGGTGTATTTTTTGTAAAATATATTGACTTTGTTGACAGTTTGTGATAAAGTGAACTAATGTCAATAGTTTAAGGGGGCTAATTGTTTAAATTGATAGTTCACTGAGTAAAGTCTAGGAAGAAACTCATTCTTGAGAAACATTTCTTACTCGAAAACTCGATTCTATGCTCCTACATAAGAAACTTTTAAGAAACTGGCTCCCAATTGAGATGGAACCTCACAAACATACAAATCTCAAATAAACAAAAGAATAACAACTCAATGTATTCTAGTACTTTCTATTTACATAATATTTATTTATATTAAACAAAGAAAATTTGTAGATGACATAAATCTCTGATATGTATTCATATTTTAACACATAAATAAGTAGAAAAAATAATTATTAGAATATATTTATGAAAAGCATATAGACTGAAGTCATGACTTGATGTTTGTTAACAATATGTTTTGAAAAGCTAATAAAATTCAAGATATAAAAAAACTGATAAAAGATTTAGAAAAAATGTGAAATATACTTGAAATTGAATAAGATTTAGAAAAAAATGTGAATTTTTTAAAAATCTATTTTAGGTTATAAATGTTTATTTTTTAGCAAATGTGAATTTATTGTTTTTCAAACATTGTGAAAAGTTTGGAGAATCCAAATGTCTAAATTGGATATAGGTGTTAGACACATATTCCATACCCTTATTCTTGTCACATCTGGTGGGCATGGCCTGGGTACTTTGGGGCAATAGAAGGGTCCATGTAACATAGAACACATCCATTTCAGAAAACTATTACAGATAAAAGTCATTGATTAAGGGATAAATTTTTTTTTTCTTTTTGTAGGATTACCAAACTTAATTAATGATGGACATAACTTTCCAACGATAAAATTAGTGTTTTTCGACCCATTAGTGGTGATAACTATACATATCTTTTCTTGACTTTGGTAAAATAAAATTATCAGAATAAAAATGAAACTTTCTGGTAGTTCACTTCACTCCCTCATGGACAAATGATTTTAAGTTGAAATGTAGAGGACTTTTGATAAAGCTTATGCAACCCCTCTTAAGTGGATGTTAGTGTAAAATGAATTGATAGAAAAGCTTGGAAAGAAGAGGAAAGGGAAAATAAATTCATTTTCCCCATCAAACTATCATACTTGTATCACTTCACCCCATAAACTCTCAATTTAAACAATTAGCGCCTTAAATTGTTGACACAAGTTTACTTTATCCTAAATTGGCACCCATCAGCACACAAGTGATTAATTGAGGGTGTGAATCGATTCACTTAAGCCTATAGTAAGGAGACAGATATCCATATATCATAGAACGAAACACGGCCCAATTATTTTGAAAATATTCAATAAAACACAAAATGCAATTGATATTAGCGAACTGATATCTTTGGATGCAACTAAATTAGACAAACAACGTGCACTAATATTTTCGTGTGTTGGCAAGTGTATTTTTTGCAAGACATGTTAACTCTATTGATAGTTTAGGGTAAAGTGAACTAATGTCAATAGTTTAAGGGGTGTAATTGTTCAAATTAATAGTTCACGGGGTAGAGTCTTAGTAGCAAGAAACTCATTCTTGGGCAACGTTTCTTACTCAAAAACTCGATTCTATGCTCCTACGTCAGAAAATTGTAAGAAACTCGGTATTTATAAATAAAAAAAAAATAAAAATAAAAATAAAAAAATTGTAAGAAACTCGCTCTCAACCTAAGAAGCACGGACATGGACACGGACAAACTATATGGCACAGATACGACACAGACACACCGACACACCAATTTTGATAAAAATGCATGACACGTCACGTGAGGTACACCCACGAAATACTTAATGTTATATATTTTTTACATGTCACATATATGAATATATTATTCAAAGATAATAAAAAAAATGCAATATAGCACTTATTTTTATAAATTTACATTGATTTATTATTATTATTATTATATTCTAATTTATTTTGTTCATACTTATAAAAGCTTTATATGTGTGTTTAATCGATGGACATGTGTGTTCCCCAAGTGTCTAAAGAGTGTCTGGGGCTAAAAAAACTTTTTAAAAAATAAGACATGTTTTGACAGTGTTGGAAATGTGTCAAGAAGTGTCTAACGAGTCACGACACAGATACGCCACCATTTTAGAAGTGCCTGTGCTTCTTAGCTCCCAACTAAGATAGAATCTCACAAACATACAAATCTCAAATAAACAAAAGAAGAACAACTCAAATGTATTTTAGTACTTTCTATGTACATAATATTTATTTATACTAAACAAAGACAATTTGTAGATGACATAAATCTCTAATATTTATTTATATTTTAACACATAAACCAAATAGAAAAAATAATTATTAGAATATTTTTATAGTTAATATATAAAATATGTACATGCTCCCAACCCTATGAACTTATATATCCCCTCACTCCAACGCTCGTTCTTCGTGCAACTAAGGGTAAAGTGAAATTTTCCCAAAAAAATGATAAGCTAAAATTTTACATATTGCATACTTTGTATAATTATATTTATGGTGAGTTTAAGTATCATTGTGTATACTTCATAAGCTAGAACTTTGCTAGACAAATTTTATAATTTTTTATTAGTTTTTAGATGCCAAGGGTGTTTTGGAAAAAAAATTCAAATTATTGAACTTGGACTGTAGGTGTCACCTGTGGGTTATTATCTTGTGGGTCAAGTTATGTTTTTGGTTCATTATCATTAGGCCAAGAATATTCTATTTATTAAGAAATAATTATTTTCTATAGTTTGAGTCAGAGTCCTAGTAAAATGAAGAGAGTTTGTAGTTTATGAACATACATGTAATCTTATTAATAATTAGAGCGAAGATTTTGAGTTTGTGTGAAGTCTTTACAACTTTGTGTGATGCTCTATATAATCTAACCTTGGCTGTAATTGCTAGGGAGTTCTAGATGAGATTCCTAAATTCTTCGACAAGAAGAAGAAGAGGAAGAAGACCACTATTCTCTAGTTACTATTCATGAACTCCAAAAAGTATCTTTCCAACTGCAAAACCCTATTTAATCATGTATCAAATTACCTCCTTCTTCTTATTATTATTACACAATATCACACTATTCTCTAGTTACTATTCATGAACTCCAAAAAGTATCTTTCCAACCACAAAACCCTATTTAATTATGTATCAAATTACCCATGATCTTACCTAACTATTGGCCATCAATTTAACAGTTAAAACCCTAAACTGTTGTTGTCCTAGACTTCCAATCTTGTTTGGTTTCATTTTCAGAATGTCTTCTGAAAAATACTTAAAACTAGTTTGAATATTTACCAAAAAAGATGTTTTTAAATTTGAAAAACTATTTTTGCACAAAAAAGAAAACCATATGAAAATGATTGAGTGTTTTCAAATTTTTTCCATTATTTTTCCAATTTAGTTTTTTATGTTTTGCAGAAAACAGATTGTGGAAATGAACTTTTGAAAAACAAGCCAATACTTACCTTTTACATCTACAAACCCTAGAAGTCTTCTTCTACCTTATAGAACCTTAATCCTTAAATTTTTCCATAACTAAAACCACAACAATTCCTATTGTAGGTAACCTAAGGTCTTAGTTTCTTAAATTGTCCTACATTGGTTTGGTATTTTAGGTAACCGAAGAGCAAAAATTGCAACTTTTTTCAACCTAAATTTCTCTTTTGGCCTATTACCAAGGTTACTAATGTGTAGCATTCATCAAAATTCAATGCATTTTCAAAAGAATTTTAAGCCTAAATCACAAGTTTCAAGAAAACATAGTAGAAAATAATTTTTACAATTTTGGAGACTAAACTTCTATACCTAAAAGTTGCCATTGATGTTGTCCTTAATCAAAGTCAAGGAAATGGCTATGAAGAGCAAACACATGAAGATCCACCTTTTTCAGTCCAACATTAGTGGCGGTAACCACTGCCTACTTTTTCTCCCATTGAAGTTCTTAATGTAGACCTGAAAGAGCATATGAAAGGAACAAAAGTCAAAGTGTCTGCTATAATTGATAAAAGTGGTAAAGAACATGATTACCTCTATACAAGGGTTGATAAAATCAAACTAATTGATAAGGATCCTGCTGAAGTTTGTTCTGCTAACCAATTGAAGGATGTTTATCACATGCATGACATCCTAACCATTGATTTAATTATTCTAGATAAGTTCTATGGTATGATGGAAAAGTTGGATTATATGATTATCTCATTGTTGCTTTCCAATGATCAATTCAAATCCCCATTGGCTTGAAGAATTCATGCTTCATCAATGGAGGACCAAAGTTCGAAAATCATCATACTTCATTGCCTCAAAAATTGATGACATGTTTTCTTAAATGTAGGGAAAATGATGTAGATCATGGAAAGAACAAAAAATGACATATATGAAATTATACACGTTGCATGTCTAAGATTTTTTCAAATATAATAATAATAACAATGGAGAAATTACAAAAAAAAAAAAAAAAAAAACACCCTAGGATTTAGCTCCTATGACAAAATATACCATGAAGTTTTAATTTTATCTCTTTTGATTTGTTTTCAATCTAAGCCATCTGCCTTTTTTTGTTAAGTAAAATCAACGGAAAAAAAAATGGTATTTTAGTCATTAAACTCAACAAAAGGGATATTCTAGACATTTTATGTACGCCTATATTGAGTTTAGTGGTTAAAATACAAATTTTTTGTTGGTTTTAATTAACAGAAATAAGTGAATGGTTTAAATTGAAATCAAATAAGAAGATTAGAGTTTAAATTGACAAAATTAAAAACTAAGGGTTTATTTGTTACAAGAGTTAAACTTTGAGGGTTTCCTCCCCCCCTGCCCCCCCCCCCCCCCCCCAAAACTAATATTTTAGGGTCAATTTGAGGCTTGTTTCTAAATTATTCTTAAGTTTTCTTTTTTTTTTAGAGAGAGACATGTCTTTTATTAAGTTTTATGTGTCAAGGGTATTTTACTAATTCTGTAAATTGCTAGACATGGGTTGTAGGGGTCTCCCCATGTGTCATTTGTATGTAAAGTTATATTTTTGGGTCTCAATTCTCATGCATGGTTATCATTGCTGACTCCATGAATTAGGAGAAAGGCTTGTTGTGCTGAGTTGAGATATATGGTCATCAATAGACCTAGACTTAGAGGTGGAAAATGGGTGGGTTTGGGTAGATCAAAACAGGTTATGTATTAAAACAATCCAATCCAAACCAAACCTGTCCATTTAATAAACTTGTTTAAGTGGGTTGGGTTGAATTGGATACGGATTGGACAAATCAACCTGACCAATCCATTTACTAAATGTGTGAGTTACTCTCTATGGGTTTAATTGGTGGTGGTGGTGGTGGTGAAGAACACAGGTACATATATATACATAGACATAAGCATATGTAGTTTGTTTCAATTTTATGGGTTTGTTGAATTATTTTCTTGGCTACCAAACATATGATGTTAAGAATATTGGCCTTTCTTTAGTTTTTATTTTCTTAACAATCCTAGAAATTATCTCTCTATTTTCTCGGTATCAAATAGAGCATCCAGTTATATGTATAGGAGTTTCCTCTTGTCGAGAAAACGGAGGAATTGTAGAAGAAAACAAAATATAGAGATTATGTTTATTTTTTATTTAATACATAGCCATATATTATACAAGTACATATTTTTGTTTACATATATCATATATGGGGGTCTTAGAATGTGTACCAAATGATGAAAACTTGGACAATCAAAAATTCAAGGCATGTTCGTTTTCATTTTTATCAGGTGTTTCTTCTTTTTTGAAATGATTAATATGAAAACAAAGAAGACAATTTTATTGGAAAAAGTATGTGACAGAATTCAGCATTTTTCTGAGAAATATCTGTTCCTTCTGGTATAAGAGTTGGACATTGGAGGGTGGTGGGGTGGGATGGTGTAGGTGGTGGTGGAGAAGGCGATGTCCATTTAAACAGGCACCCATGTCGAACTCATTTAAACCCAATTTTAATTAGGTTTGCAAGATGCAACCCATTTAAACCCGTATTCAAACCCGTTTATGGATTTGGGTGGGTTTAAATGAGTGAAATTGGGCTTGGTCATGGGTTCAGGTTCAGTTTGCCACCTCTACCTAGACCTAGAATATTCCAGTTAGTCATTTTTTTTAGTTTTCTAAAGTCACAGTCTAGTCCTAGTGGTAAAGCTAGGAGAGCCATCGGCCTATAATTACAAATGTATTGTTTATATTGATTAGAGTGAAGGTTTTAAGAATTTGTGTGAAGTTTGTGACTTTATGTGGTGCTTTCTGTACAAACAAACTAATCACTTCCCCACCTATTGGCCATCAATTTGACTTTTATAACTTAGCAATGAGGTGATGTCCAGTCTTCTAATGACATTGTTTCCAGAAATCCTGCAACCTATAACTTCTGAAAATCATGCCAGAACTCATATTTTCCATTGTAGAAACCCTAGATGCCTTCTTCTACCTTGTAGGAACTTAACCCGCAAAGCTTATCATGACCAAAGCCCACCACAGTTCTTATTGTAGGCAACCTTAGGCTATAGTTTCGTAATCTGTTCTACATGGTGATTCTATTCTCTAGAAACCCATGTTTATATCTTTATGCTCTGCCATTATTGTGGTTCAAAATTGATACCATCATCTGTGGTTGCAAGGACATCAGTTCTTGCCTTCGTGATACGATATGGTGTGTTACTGTTTCTTCATGCAGGCAGGAATGCAGTATGAATGTAAAAGTATGCCACAAATTGAGCTTGTAGGTGATTGAGTTAATTTTATATACCCGGAGTTGTAAAATTTGGTGTTGCCGTTGATGTTTGAAGTTGATTTTAAGGACACTAAAAAAACATGAAACCTACTTAAAGCTCCATTCTGAATGCCCACTATCACGTATTTGCTTCATTGATTTTGTATCACATGGAGGTTCTCTTTGGGCATTTTCCTTGGTGTATGAGAATTAAATGAAGGTGGAACCATAAATGATCTTAACTGTAGTCAATTGCCAGAGGCAATTTCATAAAAAGTAGAAAAATTACACTGCATAGCCACAAGGGCTACAACTTTATGTATACTAAGGTAGACCTAATTCCTGTAGAACAAGACAAAATAAAGTAGGAAAACTAAAACAACTCGAATTAGGAAACGTAAGAATTCTAGGCTATTCTATACTAAACCAAAACATTTCTAATCAATTATTAATTCCAAAACTAAAATATAAAAAAATATAAAAAGTCCTAAAATCTCATCTGCATAATTGTAGTTTAAAATGGGCAGTTAAGGTGAGCTTCCAACGATTGTCATGTAATTCCTGCAGAACAAGACAAAAAATAAAGTAGGAAAACTAAAACAACTCGAATTAGGAAACGAAAGAATTCTAGGCTATTCTGTACTAAACCAAAACATTCCTAATCAATTATTAATTCCAAAACTAAAATATAAAAAAATATAAAAAGTCCTAAAATCTCATCTGCATAATTGTAGTTTAAAATGGGCAGTTAAGGTGAGCTTCCAACGATTGTCATGTCGTGTCGGTGACGGACACAACATGTTACTTTCTTAGAAATGTCTGTGCTTCTTAGGGTGAGCTGTGAGAATATATTGTATATATGGCATTAGTTTGTAAATAGGAATTAGTTTGTATTTCCTTTTTCAGTCATAGATTTAGGGCTATATGAACTGATGAACTCTTTGTCAATTACACAATTAAATATATAGTTCTTATTCGGAAAACTTAAATGGTATCAGAGCCGTGTCCGAAACCCTAGTTCTCACCTCTGATTGGTTTGAAGTTCTTCCTTCGATTTGAAGGTTCCTCTGCCTCATCAGGTTATTTACAACTCTTCTGATCTCGAAACGTGTTTGATTCAAGGCCTGTGGGTGACCATCGGCATCAAGTTTTCTCGCCAAAATCGCAACGTTGTCTCTTGCGACTTGGTCTCTTGAGTGTCGTGACCTGTCTATTCTTGCATTGCGACCTATCAGCTACATCATCGTGACCCATCGTCGCATCGTCTGCTTCACCTGTCTGGTTCGAAACCCTAACCGCCTGTTTCATCCCTGTCCTAGTTCGATCGACTCATTCTGGTTCTATCAAAGTCATGACTCGTCAACTCGCATCTGATTTGCTTCACGACTTCGACTTAAAATTCGAAAGTTGAAGTCAATTTTGATCTCTGCTTTTGCTTGCCATCAATTTTGGTCTCTTGTTCGTTGTGACCTTTCTCCCTGTTCGTGACCCATCTGGTTCCTTGCATAAGTGCTTCACGACTTTTTGTTAACTTGTTTGGCTGGTCTGGTGCTCTCTCTCTCACTGTCACTGACCATCTGATATCATTCTATTTGATTTATTAAAGTTTGACCCCTCAAATTTGTTAAAATTTGACCATCTGGTTGTTATGATGTCTTTAGCTTTTAATGAGTGTGCCTTCTGCCATCAAAGGGGCCATTGGAAGTATTACTGTCCCAAGAAGGGACGTCTGCCTGCCTCATCTTCTCAGCAGTCTTAGATCCAGTTTTGCACCCCTTATACTGCATCTGTCCAAACTCTTGATCCTGACTTGGCTTTCTTGAGTGCTCAGATTAATCAACTTCAGCATATGCTGTCTACCTCCCAACCATCCCCGTCTGCCTCCATTGTT
Organism: Camellia granthamiana; assembly: GCA_036172215.1. Lineage (NCBI taxonomy): Eukaryota > Viridiplantae > Streptophyta > Magnoliopsida > Ericales > Theaceae > Camellia > Camellia granthamiana. The sequence goes on from CM069905.1 coordinate 60,118,835, forward strand.
TCCTCTCTTCATTCATGTTTGTTTAGGTCTTCTTCAAGTATTTCTTCGTCTGTCTAGATTTTTGACTCTGGTGCCTCTCATCATATGACTCTCTATCTCCCCTTACTTCAAAATTGTACTCCTCATTCCTTTCCTATTACTGTCAATGCTGCTAATGGGTCTGGTATGTCTGTTATATCTGTTGGGCCTGTCCTACCATCTACTATGTCTGTTGTCTCTATTCCATTTGTCTTTTATGTTCCTTAGTTATCTGTCAGTTTATTATCTTTCAATCAGCTTGATGCCTCTGGTTTTGATATTATCGTTTCTTCTTCTATCTGTTCTGTGTAGGATCGGATGTCTAAGTAGCAGATTGGAACTAGCCGTAGAGTTGGAGACCTCTATGTGGTGGAGAGCTTGCATCTGCCTATGGCAACCTCTCAGACTGTCTTTTCCTCTTTTCAGTTAGATTCTCTGTTTAGTCCTTTCTACTTGTGGCATTATAGATTAGGGCATTTGTTTTGTCTGCTGATTGCTTACGGTCTTTAGCTCAGTTGGGTATATTGGGTAAAGTTTTTCCTCGTGAACTTACTGAATGTCGGGGGTGTAAACTTGCCAAAATGATAGCCTTACCTTTTCATAAAAGTACTTTTATATCTGATACATCATTTTCTTTAGTTCATACTGATGTTTGGAGCCCTTCTCCTGTTCTCACCAAAGGAGGTTCTGCATACTATGTATCTTTTGTTGATGACTGCACCCGTTACATTTAGGTTTATCTTATGACTTATAAGTCTGACTTCTACCAGATATACCGTACTTTCCAATATATGGTCACTACATAGTTTGGGTCTACTATTTAATTGTTGCGGTCTGACTTGGGTGGGGAATATTTTAAAACTAAATTCTGTGAATATTTGGCCAAATTGGGTACCATTCACCAAACTTCTTGTACTGATACACCTACCCAAAATGGTTGAGCTGAGCGTAAACACTGCCATCTTCTTGAGACAGCTAGGTCTCTCCTTCTCTTTGCCTCCGTTCCGGCTCTGTTTTGGGGTGAAGCAGTTCTTACTGCTACTTTTCTTCTCAACCGTATGCCTATCCCCCTTCTTTCTGGTCAGTCTTCTTATGAGGCTCTGTTTTCCTAACTTCTTAATTACTCCCTCCTTCGTGTATTTGAGTCTACTTGTTTTGTCCTTTTACCCCATAAAGATAGGACCAAACTTAGTGCCCGGCCTGTCCTATGTGTCTTTTTGGGTTATAGTCTCACTTAGAAAGGTTATCGCTGTTATGACCCAGTTTTCCGTCGCCTTTATGTCTCCCACCATGTTGCCTTTCTTGAACGTCTACCTTACTTTTAGTTTCCTCATCTCACTGTCCTAGTTTCCAAAGAGGATTTGGTTCATATTGATCCATTTCCTTCTGAGGTCCCGTCTGATGAGTACATCTCCACTGTTCCTCCTGAGCTTGTTCCATCTTCTCCTCCTGCTTCACCTCTGGTTGCTTTTCCTCCTTCGGCTTCTTCTCCTCCTCCGTTAGTTTATTCTCGTCGCAAGGCTCCTCCTCTACAAGTTGTCTCTACCCCTGCTGTTGATCCTCTTGCTTCTGACGACTTAGATCTTGCTGCACACCGATATCTTACTCGTGAGCGTCGTCCTCCAAACAGGTTGGGTTGGTCTAATATATGTTTTTCTGCTTCCTATTATACTTTTTTGTCTGTTATTCATTCTTTTTCAGAATCTTAGTCTTACACAGAGGCCTGTCAGGATCTTAATTAGGTTCAAATTATGGAGGATGAGTTGTTTGCCTTGTAGAAGACTAACACTTGGGAGTTGGTTTCTTTGCTTGCTGGCAAGAATCTGGTTGGTTGCAAATGGGTCTATAAAGTTAAGACTCATTCTGATGGTTTTCTCGAGCGATACAAAGCTCACTTGGTTGTTAAGGGTTTCTCGCAGGAGTATGGTATTGATTATGAGGAGACATTTGCCCCTGTTGCCAAAATGACTACTGTCTGTACCTTGATTTCTATTGCTGCTGTTCGACATTGGCCTTTCTATCAGATGGACGTTAAGAATGCTTTTCTTAACGGTCATCTCACTAAGGAGGTCTACATGCGTCCTCTCTCTGACCTTCTCCACTCCTCTGGACAGGTTTGTCATATTCGGCGTGCTCTGTATGGTTTGATGCAATCTCCTCGTGCTTGGAATGATCGTTTTCAGACTGCTGTTACCGAGCTTGGGTTTCATCCTTCTGCTTCCGACTTTGCTTTGTTTATGAGACATACCTCGGCTAGTTTTGTTGCTCTTTTACTCTATGTGGATGATATGATCATTACTAGTTCTGACTCTTCTGCTATCTCTGAGGTCAAGTAACATCTCTTCTGCACCTTCAAAATGAAGGATCTGGGTCCATTGCAGTATTTTCTTGGTATTGAGGTTGCCTCTTCTCTAAAGGGCTATTTTCTGTCTCAGGCCAAGTATGCTAATGAGGTTATTCACCGTGTCGGTCTTACTGATACTAAGGTTTCTGATACCCCTATTGAGCTTAATGTGAAGTTCAACTGTATTGATGGTATCCCTCTGGATGATCCCACTTTCTATCGCGAGCTTGTGGGTTGTTTAGTTTATTTGACTGTCACTCGCCCTGATCTTGCTTATACTGTTCATGTGGTTAATCAGTTTGTTTTTGCTCCTCGCTCTACCCATTGGGTTGCTTTGGTTCACATTCTTCGCTATCTCCAGGGTACCATCTTTCAAGACTTACTGTTGTCCTTTACTTCCTCTTTAGACTTGGTGGCCTATGCTGATTCCAATTAGACTGTTAATGTTAAAGATCGCAAGTCCACCTCTAGTTTCTGTATGTTTCTTGTCGATTCCTTGATCTCTTGGAAAAGTAAGAAACAAACTATTGTTACTCATTCTACTACCGAAGCTGAGTACCGTGCTATGGTTCATGCTACTGCTGAACTTGTTTGGCTTCGTTGTCTTCTCTCTGATTTGGGTGTACCTCAGTCTTCTCCTACCTCTCTCTATTGTGGCAATCGCAGTGCTATTCAAATTGCCCACAATACTGTCTTCCATGAACGAATGAAACACATTGAGATTGATCGTCACTTTGTTTGACAGCATCTGCAGTCTAGCTCTATCTCGCTTTCTTTCGTCTCATCGGCTTTGCAACTTGCGAACTTCTTCACCAAGACTGACACTACTGCTTGGTTTCAGTTTTTTCTTAGCAAACTCTTAGTGTTTTCTGCTAAAACACCTTTAGTTTGTGCGGGAGTGTGAGAATATATTGTATATATGGCATTAGTTTGTAAATAGGAATTAGTTTGTATTTCCTTTTTCAGTCATAGATTTAGGACTATATAAACTGATGAACTCTTTGTAAATTACACAATTGAATATACAGTTCTTATTCGGAAAACTTACATGAGCATCATCCCCGCCTTTAGAAATTAAATTCTCCTTGAGCTATGGATTTTGCATTTTGGAAGTGGTTTTATCAGCCATAATAGTGGTCGCTTTTTTGGGAAGTATTTTATCACCAAAAAGAAAGGATTGATAAAATGAAGGCTGAGAACACACACCCAATTATATACATCAGATCAAAGTACAAGTTGTTTGACATTGCATTTTTTTCAGCTAATATTGTTTGACATTGCATCTAATTTCATTCAAATAGACACAGATAGGTTTGAATCTTTTTGTAACTTGAATGGAAAGTGTGGAGAAGGATTGAACTCGTTAAGAATGGCATGGATGAAAGGGGATGCTTTTCTTCCCACACTACAGGGCTTTGGTATCACATTTGTCCAATGTATATGAGACTCGAAAAACTTGGAGGGTTCAGAGTTTACTGGTACTTCAGTGCTTCTCTTGGCCAGTCATAATTGACAAAGTTTTTTCATGTGTTACCCATCTTTTGTAACATAATGATATGAGTCTATGATCATGAGTGAGAACCTTTATTACCCATCTTTCTTGTTCTGAAGTACCCAGTCATCAAGTTGGACATCCTTCTGGGCTGGTACTGGTTCTGGAATGTTGTCCTGGTCTAAGTCTGCTGTACTGTCACTGCTTGAAGTTGAAAGTAAAATTCTCGTGTTTGATAACCTTTGTAGTAAAGGCACATGGCTAACCATCTTGCATAAGAGATATATGTGTTCCTACTTCAGTGGTATTGTTAATATGATATTTTTCTTTCTCTTCTTTAGTGAGTTTCTTTTAAAAAATATCAAAAGCTTTGCACTTTTAGTTCAACTCCACCGGACAGACTTGAAAAGGAAATATATATATATATATGTATATATTTTGAGAAAAGTTCACTAAAGACAAAAATAAAAATAAAAATAAAAATAAAAGCTTAAAGGCCGACTTTTTTATTTTATTTTATTTTATTTTTTTTGTCTTTAATGAACTTTTTTGGATTTTTTTCTTTGTTCTTTGTTTTTTTAGATCCTTCCACACTGGACGAACTTGAAAAGTAAAATTTTTTAACACAAATTAAAAAAAAAAAAAAAAAAAAAAATTCACTAAAAAGAAAGTACAGAAAAAGTATGGCTCTTTTAGCTGATCCCAAACAGAGAAAGCTCTGAATCTGATAAGAGGCAATCTTAGGCAATATTTTCATTGAAGATAAGGGCTCAGTGTCTTCCTTCAATTGCCCTTTTAGTAAATGTTGGTGGAATTTGCATTGTCCTCTGCATTTGTGTGTGTTTTTGTGTTGTTTTGCCTCCGTACTTGTTTTCTTTTGAAGTCATCCTATGTATCACTCAATGTATTTGAGGCTTCTGGAAAAGTTGGGCTATTGGGCTGCTACTGACATGTGCAAAGCACCTTAGCAATCATTAATACTGTCACAACAGTGTAGGGGAGGCTAACAAAGGAATTACCTGCATAAGTGTTGCATACATTGCAATTTGACCATAAAGGTTATATTAGTGTAGACCAGTGATGCTGAACTACCACTTCAGGAATATTTGGACTGTTCTAACTATACATTACTGAAGTGAAGCTGCATTTTTCATATTTCTTACTTATTCAAAGATATTTCTGAATCCAGGAGGATTGCAGAACTGAGAGAGCACGAGTGTGAGATTGCAGTTGAAGATGTGATGTATATGTTAGTGTTACACAAATTCAGTGAGATCAGAGTCCATTTGGTTCCAAGGCTCTCTAGATGCATTTATAATGGCAGACTAGAGATATGGCCTTCCAAGGACTGGGAGCTTGAGTCTATTCACAACTTTGAGGTCTTAGAAATGATAAGGGAACATCTGACCGCTGTCATCGGCTGGAGGGCAGACTCTAATGTTACCGACAATTGGGCCACAACTCAGATTCCACGACTCCAGCTCTGCGGAGTCTATGCTGCTTCCATCTTGTATGGGTATTTTCTGAAGTCCATCTCCTTGAGGCACCACCTTGAACTAAGTGTTGCTGAGGCCAACTGCGATCTTGGAATAACATGTCGAAACCCCCTTCCACAGTCAGAATTGTGGTCGTGTGGGATAAAGAATATTGCCTTTGGGCGCATTAGCAACACACAGTCCATATCGGTGGGTCAAGATTCATGTAGCCGAGGAAAGAAACGTGAGAAACTGAGGCGGTACATAATGGGATTTGACCCCGAGACATTGCAGATGCGTGCAAAGCCAAAAACGCAGGAGGTTGTGAATCTGGTTGAGAAGCATAGCTGCGCACTTTTTGGGGATGAGAAGACGGGTTTGATCGAGACCAATGAGGTGATTTTGACTTCACTATCGAGCCTCAAGAGAATAGTTTTGGAGGCTGTTGCATTTGGTTCTTTCCTTTGGGACACGGAAGAGTATGTGGGCGCTGTATATAAGCTCAAGGAGAATTGATTAGGGAAAAAGTGAAGTTTATGAAAGATACAAGTCTTAAATGTGTATATATGAGTTCTCTGTTTTCAAATCTAGCAGCACTTGCACTCCGGCGAATTTTATGATGTAAAGTATACACTGGTTTTGTAAATAATGTAAAAAGGTATGGATGGATTAAGGAAGAAATCCTGAAAAACTCTTATCAGTAAAATATGGCTATTTTGCTGTTTCTTTTGCTCTGGCTTTTACCAGATCCCGCTTTTGTTAGCTTTTTACTACTTTCTTGCTCATTGGTTGTCAAACCATTAATGTGAATATGACTAGTGCCTTTTGTTTTTGGTGTGTTCTCTGAGTCTCCCATTTTGAATTTGAATAAATGAAATTTTAGTATGATTATTATTAGTAAGAATGTTATTGTTCCATATTTCCCAAGAGAATCATGGCCAGAGAAATAGACAATAAGCTTGAAAACTTTGTGAACAACTTTCAAATTTAAGTATTGGAATTATAATTTCCAATATCTGAAGTTTTTGTACTTCTTGATCTAATATTGAGTTCTTCATTGTTGTATCTGTGGTTTTGTCCATGGATTACATGTTTAGATAAGCACAACTGATCAGTAAAATTGACAAATATTATATATATACATCATTGATAGTTTAAAGAGAGAATATCAAAAAGTGAGAAATTGAGAAAAAAATTTGAAATTCATGAAAGTATAAGTGGTTAATACACTAATTTTTACGAATAAGTGTTGTACTTTTATGATTTTGAGACTATTTTTCAATTTTTTTTTTTTTTTTTGGTTGATATTTTCCTAATTTAAGTGGATTGTTTTGGATGTCTTAAATAAGTGTATTTTTTGTCTTTTTTGACTAAAAAGTTGAGGAAAAAATATGAATGTTTGGGTTAACATTTTGACTTTTTATAAAAAAAAATGTGTATTAAAAAATTGTATAAATAAGTATGTAGGAGAAGATAGGGTAGGAGGCTGTACGGATGGAGAGAGGAGCCAACTGGGTGAGTGATGAGGAAATATTGTCTCCTTCTCGGTGATTGATTGGATGGTGTTGTTTGGTCCGTGGGGGCCCACCACGAGTCCCGTTTTTCTAATTGGAACCGTTCAATGTGTAGAACTCGTCGAATACTATATGCTTGTAAAAAAATCACGTTGATTGGATATCGATAGCTATCTGATCGTGTTATTTTTTTTTTTAACTATTAACTGTTAACTGTTACCTGTAACAAAACTGATTGATTATGTAGTTAGAGATATCCGATAGACGTGATTTTTTTAAAGGCATATAGTACTAGACGAGTTCTACATATTCAACGGTTCAGATTATCAAAACGGGGGCTTATGGTGGGCCTCTACGGGCCCAACTTTACTATTAAGATTTAGTAAATATTCTACTATAAATTTTTTTTTTCTCTGTCACTGGTACCTCTCATCCCGTCAGTCATCATTTCGGCCAACTTTTGATTTGTATTAATATTTGTTTATTAATATTTTAATATTTTTTTTGGTGAATAGTGATAACTTTTTAACTTTTTGTATAACTTTTTGACTTTTTCGGAGGTTGCCAAACTTGACCTTAGTTTTTACGAATAAGTGTTGTACTTTTATGATTTTGAGATTATTTTTCAAATTTTTTTTTTTTGGTTGATATTTTCCTAATTTAAGTAGGTTGGTTGAGGTGTCCTAAATAAGTGCATTTTTTGTTTTTTAGACTAAAAAGTTGAGGAAAAAAATATGGATGTTTGGGTTAATTTTTTGACTTTTTATGAAAAAATGCATATTAAAAAATTATATAAAGAAGTGTGTATGAGAAGATAGTGTAGTACGCCGTACGGATTGGCAGTGCAGGCGGCTTGGTGAATACATGGGAAAAGATTGCCTCTTTTTTGGGTTTTGATTGGACGGTGTTGTTCGGCTCGTAGGGGCCCACCACGGGTCCCGTTTTTCTAGTCGGAACCGTTCAATGTGTAGAACTCATCGAGTACTATATGCTTGTAAAAAATCACGTTGATTGGATATCGATAGCTATCTGATCGTGTTAGTTTTTTTATCAACTGTTATTATAACACCATCCAATTTTTATACAAAACTGATTTGATCAAGTAGTTAGTGATATCCGATAGACGTGATTTTTTACAGGTATATAGTACTAGACGAGTTCTACATCTTGAACGGTTCAGATTATCAAAACGGGACCCATGGTGGGCCCCCACGGCCCAACTTTACCATCCAACTTAATGAATGTACACATGCAATTTTTATTTTTTATTTTCCTTTCATTGAAGCTGGCCTGACGTCAGTACATTGATGGGCCAAAAAGTTGATTTGTATTTAATATTTGTATATTAATTTTTTTTATATTTTTTTAATGAATAATAATAATTTTTTAACTTTTTTGATAACTTTTTACCTTTTTAAATTTTTTTACCCTTACCAAACCAGCCCTAGTCAGAATTTTTAAAATTTGGGGTATTTGACTCCGCGTTTTCTTAGAATAGCAGACTTTCGTCTTTGATATTTCTTAACACGTCCAAACAGTAGTTCTACTAATTTAAATGTTTCTAGATCTTTTTCCCTCGTTAATGATTTTTTTTTTTTGTAAGGCTGTGTTTCGTCGAGAGATTTGGAAAAAGATTTAGAAAGAAAAGAGAAAAAGTGTAAAAATCTAAATAAAATATAGATATATTTTATTTACATTCTATCTATCTTTTTTCCCTTTCAAATTCTACATCCAAATACATTGTAAAGCTGTATTTGGTTAAAAGATTTGATGAAAGAAATGAAAGAGAAAAAAAACAAAAAGAATTAAAATGATTCAAACCCCAAGTTATGTTTAGTTGATTAGGGAAATGATAAAAGAAAAGAATCTAAGGCTTGGTTTGGGAAGTGGGTTGGCTTTTTAGCTTTTTTTATTATTTTAGCCTGGGCTAAAAAGCTTGGTTTGGGAAGGATTTTTTGGCTTTTTGACTTTTTTGACTTTTTTTGTGAGAAAAAAGTGTAATGATTATGGGTTGGATGTGATGTTTTGTTTGTTGTGGCTAAAATAGCCTATTTTGTTTTTTGTGAGTAAAATAGCCAAAAAAATCTCAAATCTTGCTTCCCAAACGGTGCCAAGTGAATTTAAAATATAAAAAGTAAAATTGAATTTTTCTTTCACTTTATTTTTTCATGTGTTTTTTATTATAACCAAATAAAAAGTGAACTTGCATTGTCTTTTTCTTTTTCAATTCTTTTATCAAAACCTCTAATCAAATACAATCAAATCATGTTTGTTTAGGTGGACATGAGCTTGGGATTGGACTAATAGTTCAATAAAATTATTAATCCGATATTTGGTTAAACAATTGAAGTACGGACTAACAATTCATTTAGATATGATATCCCACATATGATGGATTATTCAATCACACAGAGGGGGTGTGATATAAATTGGAAGACTAAGCCAAAGTCTGGATTATTAGTCCCTTCTTATAATCCTAACTCAATCCAAACATAGGATAGGATACACACTTCAAAGGAATTTGTAATCCTAAGATTATTAGTCATGAGAATACTAATCTAACTTAATCCAATTCGCCCAAACAAACATGGGTAATACTGGAGACAACGACAGAACAGAGCACCCCCTTGAAATGTTACTCTTTGGGTGTGTTTGATTGGGGGGGGGGGTAAGGGGGGATTATTTACTGTGCAGATTGTAATCCGGGGGAAGCATCCAATCCGACGTTTGTTTTTTTTTGGATGGACTCTTTATCTCCCATATAGGGGATTATATTATCCTAGGGGGGTGGTGTGGGACAATTTTGGATGGACTATTTATTGTTAGAATTGGGTGATGAAATGACCATTTTGATCCTTTACTATTTAATTATGTATTATATTTAGTAAAATTTAATAAAATTTAAATATCTCAATTTAAAAATAAAATAATTTTATTTAACTTTCTATTGATGTTTTATTTTTTTTAAAAATAATTTTTTATAGATATTTTATTGATGTTTTATTTTAAAATTTTGTTTATATTTTATTTAATTTCATTATTTAAATGTTAATAGATGTTTTATTTAATTTCATTGTTTAATTATTATTATTTTTAAAAACAAATTATTTAAAATTTTAATTAAAAAATAACATATATTTTTATTGATATTTTATTTATTTTATTTTAAAAAATAAATTTATTTAATTGTGTAAAAAATAAAATAAAATAAATTTTTATTTAATCTAGCTAAAAATAATTAAAATATTAAAGATATGTTTAATATTACTATTACTTAGTAAACAATTGAAAAATGGTAAAATAGTCTTTTGTTCATTTATCCTATCCAATCCATCTAACCAAACGTTAGATTCACTACAAATAGTCTTTTCCAAACATCTAATCCTATGAAAAAACAAACACAGGATACATATCTAATCCAACAAAAGGGTTTGGTTATGGTGTGCAACTTACACCTTACACCTTATTCTTTACACTTACACCTTGTACTTACACCTTTTATACCTTACACCTTACACCTTTTGTGTAAGTGGCACATGGTGTGCAACTTACACCTTACATTTACACCTTACACTTACACCTTATACTTACACTTACACCTTTTGTGTAAGTGGCACATGGTGTGCAACCCACTTACACCTTTTGTGGGTTGCACACCTAAGAAAACTCCCCAACAAAATAGTCTGGGAGATTCACAGTCCCAGGACTCAAATCCAATGGATTCTAATCTCCCATTATCCAGTCCGTCTAATCAAACACACCCTTTATGTTGTTTCATTAAATATTTTTTTGGAATGAAACAGACATTAAAATATTTAAAAGATTTATACATCTTGTATAAAAAGTAAATGCAATAAAACATGCAGAGTCTTTTTAAGTCATATGTTAACAAGATAATTTTTTTTATTTAATTTTTCGATATAAAAAAAATAAAAATAAAAAGAGAAGAGAAAATAGAAGAGATTAGGCCCTAACAAAATATCCTAACTGTATCAGCAATACTTCCAGACGAAAGAACCACTAGTCCTTGTATTGTTATTTTTAATAGTAATAATGTCCTATAAACATAAATAAAAATAATTAAATTAAAGAGTAAATGTTGGATGTCACATTTTCATTATCAATTTAGCACCCTTTTATTTTCATCAAAATTTTAATTTTTACATTTTCATTAAAATCTCAATGTTGTTTCTGTATTTTTAATTTCTATCAATCTTGTTATAGAGTGGTATTTCAAATTGACTTAAAATATAAAAGATTAACTGCTACAATTAAAAATGGAAGAATCAAAATGAGATTATAATCAGCCTTTCCAGGATTAATTCTTGAATATTAATATATTATATTATCCAGTAATTACCAATTTTGAGGTTAGTCTCAGAGAAACTATAGAGAATGATTTTTTTAATCATTGATTTAGCTTATGAGATTTGAAGGGTATCAGCAGCTGGCTGGCGAAATGAGACAACCCAATATATGACTTTTTCATAGGATTCTAGATCAACCAGATAAGTTTTCAACTTTCAACGATCAAACTATATATATAATAAACAAATCATCATCAAATACAGCATGAATATAAATAAATAAATATATATATATAGTATGAGAACTTTGAATATGAAGAAGGTACCCATCATAACAAATACTACTAATATTCTAAAAAATCTTTTCCCTCTCCTCAATTATTATTCTTCTTCTTTTCCTCTCATTCTCATACTTATCCAACCAACAAAATATAATTCTTTCACTATAAAAACATTACATTAATTCATTATTCCTAGCTTCTTGTGTTGGTGATCCAAGCAGTCTAACAAGTCCCTGGTTTGATTCTTAACTTTGCTCTCCCCTCTCTCTATAGTCTTATTGTATATGTATATAAATATATGGACTGACTAATATTTTCCGTCTGTGAAATCTTCAGAATCTCCATTTGTGTCTGAATATGGCAAGGAAGCTCATGCACGCAGTTCAGTATGACTCTTATGGAGGAGGAACTGCTGGTTTGAAGGTAATTTCACATGTTTCCAGCTCAACCTTTCTTTCTCTTAGGCTTTTATCATTTCTAAGTCTTTGAATGGGTTCTGAGAGTTTTTGGTATTTTCTTTTTGTGAAATTGTTGGATTCAGTAACTTTAATGACTGTAAATTTTGTTGTATCCTAGGAGTATTCTTTGATTAAGGGGTTGAAATTTTTATTAGTGTGTGTAATTAGTGTGAGCACTGTTGGAAGATTTATCGTTGTTTTAAATTTATGGTTATAATTCTTCAGAATGGATATGAAAGGGGTTTCTGCTAAAAATGAAATTACACACCAATGACCAAACTCTGCTGCAAAATGGGAGGTCTTTCTATTTGTAGGGATGTTTCCCTATGAATTGGGTCCGCGGAGTCTAGGCCATTACAAAATTGCATTGGATTAAGTTGCTAATGTTGCAGACCACGTGAATTTGTATGTGGAGGAAAAATTTTCAGCGGTATGGTAGCACCGTACTACTGCCACTTAGATTTAAGCCTTACACAAAGGCTAAAAATCATAGTAGAACTGGAAGGAGAACCTAAAAACCAGGGTGCTATGTCCCACCGTGAAATTTTCCCTATGGGTGGTTGGGGACGCTAGGCTTGTAGGGCTCCAATGAGTTTCTAGAGCAGATTATGCTGTTAAGGTGGGTGGGGGAAGTAGAGGCATATCCCTTGGTCACCCAAATGTGGCATTTAATGTGTTGATGGCTGCAAGAGAAAATTTTGATTATATTTAGTGTTTTTAATCTGATTATATTTAGGTAAGAAAAATCTGATGATCTTGATGGTGGTTTGTTGGTTTTTCCTCTATGGCCTTTCTTTCACCTATTTTATTTTAGTATTTACATATTTCTTGATCTGATTCTGTTTGCTTGATTTTGAACTGTTAAATTTCTAGTTCAACATGAGACCTTCAGAAGACTTGTAAACACACACGGCAACACACTAGATGTTTTATTAGAAGTTTGAAAACAAAGAATCCGCTTTTGTTAATTTTGGATTCCTGTGTTAGTTTTTGAATTCTTTGGAGAGAAAAAGTAGAAGAAAGCATGAAGTTGAACTCTTAATTAGTTTTGAGAGTTTGATACTAAAATCTGGTTGCATTTTAGTATATATCCATAATTTATTAGTCATATATATGCTTAGTAGGCTTCATTGTAATTAATGAATTTTCAGCCTTATCAATAGGACTAAATTTGTGTTTAATGTATCTTTCAGCACGTTGAAGTTCCTGTTCCTGCTCCAAAAAAGAAGGAGGTTTTGATAAAAATAGAAGCAGCAAGCTTAAATCCAATCGATTGGAAAATTCAGAAAGGCATGCTGCGTCCTCTTTATCCACGGAAATTTCCTCATGTACCTGGTTAGTTAATCTTTAATCTATACCTAAATTGTCTTTTCACTGTCTTTTCTATTACAAGCTTTTATGTTGCTACATATCTTTTCTTTTTCTTTTTTGTTTCTTCTTTTAGCTGAACTATCCTGCCTCAACTATAAAGCTGATTTTCTGTTTTGTATAGAATCTGAAGCTCTTTGTCTTTCCAATTACAAACTGAATAACTTTGTTGGCACAATACAGTAGAATTTTTTAATGTGAGTCATAAAATAGTAGGCAATATCTCATACAAAACAAAGCTTTTATATATTCTGAACGACAACTTCTATAGTAGAAATTTTTATGTGGGTTTGATTATCTGATGTTGTGATATCTCTGAGTAAAATTTACATAATTGTTCCCGAGTAAGGAGATGGTTTAAATCGAGTTTTGCTGTCTTACTTCAGTGTAAATTCTAGGCTCATAAATAATCTGAAAGTGTGTTCTCTTTCGTTTAGTACCCATGTCGCATGTGAATAACTCATAAATTTGAGATAAATTTTTGTTCAATTGGACATATGTAATCGAAAACTTCCCTTTCCCCTGATTTGAGGGTTTTTGTTGATCACCAGTATGATTCTTAGATCAGGTGTTTATAATGCCTCAAGTCTCATGCTTGGGTATTTAATAATGTAAACTATAGATGAATCACATGGGTATTTAATAATGTAAACTATAGATGAATCACAGGTTATTTTCCGGGCTGAAATTTTTCTTGTGGTTGGAACAGGTACTGATGTAGCAGGAGAAGTAGTTGAGGTTGGATCTGGAGTCGAGAATTTTAAAGCCGGTGACAAAGTTGTAGCCTTGCTTAGCGATTGTGTAAGTCTCATTATTGTCATGCTGTGTTCACCTTTCTACTTTATATTTAATATTGTAACTTGAAAATTTAGGCTTTGAAATAAATATAAGCTAAATTTTTTAACCATTTCTTTCATCACTTCCTCTCTCTTCCCAAATCTATTATCCAAATACAACTTTAGTATTACCTCAGTTACTAGATAAGTATATACATATTGAAGTTCACAAATTTCTCTAGGATCACCTCATTTCATTTTTTGGTGTTTAATATGGTCAATTTATTTTTGAATGTACATGGGATTGAATGACAGACTGGAGGTGGACTAGCTGAGTTTGCAGTAGCTAAGGAGAGTCTGACAGTTCCGAGGCCACAGGAGGTATCAGCAGCTGAAGGTGCAGGCCTACCCCTTGCAGCCCTTACAGCTCACCATGTCCTAACCCAATGCCTAGGGATTAAGCTTGATGGAATGGGCCCGCGAAAAAAATGTCCTAGTCACGGCTGCCTCTGGCGGTGTGGGTCACTATGCAGTTCAACTAGCAAAGCTTGGAAACACTCACGTGACGGCTACTTGTGGGGCCCGCAACATGGATTTCGTGAAGAGCTTAGGGGCAGACGAGGTTCTTGACTATAAAACGGCCGATGGGGCGGCCCTGAGGAGTCCATCTGGACAGAAATATGATGTTGTCATTCATGGTGCCTCAGGCATTTCTTGGTCTACTTTTGAGCCAAATTTGAATGTAAAGGGGAAGGTAACAGTTTTGATTCCTAGTGCTAGTGCCATGAAGACTTTTGCCTTGAAGAAACTCACATTCTCTAAGAAGCAAATGGAGCCATTGCTTGTAGTTCCAAAAAAAAGGTGAGAACCTTGACTATCTTGTTAAGTTGGTGAAGGAAGGGAAGATTAAGACAGCGATCGACTCAAAATATCCTCTGAATGAGGCTGAAGATGCCTGGGCCAAGAGCATTGATGGTCATGCTACTGGGAAGATCCTCGTGGAGCCTTAAAATTGAATGTCGTGAAAAAGTGATAGGAAAAAAGTTCTGGAAAAAAGTCGTGTCCCATACCGTGAACTTAATATTATTCGGCTATTTTTTATTTGTTTAAAAGAAGAGGGTGTGTATGTGAACCATGGTATACAGATAGATACTGCATTAAGGTATTTGATGATGTGTGGCTCTGCATTGTGTGCTTCATATTGTTTTCACTCGATGTTTGTAAATGTAGTTTTTTAATGTCTAGCTCATCTTGTAGGTTTGATCATAATTGTAGTCGGCTGCAGTTTTCTGTGCATGTAAATTGTTGGTGTGCGTGATTTATTTATTTATTTGTTATGTTGGAGATGCTATGAATAATGACAAGGATTGTTGGTTCATAGGGCCATCTTTTTATCTTTGGGGGAATGACCAGAATAAGCTGTTTATATTATTGAAGCAAGACAAATGCTTGATAATTAGTTGGTCATGTTAAGCATAGAAAAATGTGTAACAAGGTATATATGGGTTTGTATCAATGGAGTCCTGAAAATTTAATAAAATTCACACCCATTAGGAGATGGATAATGATATACAAAAATAATTTTATATCAGAATAATGTGACATTATGTGGTCCTTTCTACTTATATATTACTTTCGTACTCGAGCAATTGGAACTCCTAGCTCTGCCCATGTCCCTAAAAACTAGTTTTTGAGAGTTGAGTGTTCTTATGTTTATATATTGTACATCACTTTTGTACCCAAATAATGTGCAACTTTGCTTCACCATATGATTTCAATCTAAAACATCCACCATTTTGGTTTGTAATTTTAAAAACAATATTGTCACACCCACTAGTGCCACAGACTAAGGTTGTGCGTTTGGTAGAGTTTTGTAAATATATTTGAGAGTATGAGTTGTATTTCGAGTTTGTGAGTTTTGGAATTATGATTTGAGTGTGGAAAATTTGTTTGGTGAAAGAGTTTTGAATTGAGTGGGAAATTTTTGATGTGGCATATGATATTTGATACAAAAACTTACAACTCATAAGCAAACTTACAACTCAAAATTCTATTAAAGCACATAAAAAAAATTTAAAAATTCAAAAACTATTTTTTTCGAATATATAAAAATTAACATATATCAATTGTACACAAAAAAAAAAAAAAAATTGCTCCGTTCTGGTCAACCGGTGGGACATCCAGTAGAACGACCGGTTAGGCCAAATTTGAATTTTTTTTTTTGAAAATCGTGCCTCAGACAGAGTTTTGTGTAGAGTTTTGTAAAATGTTGTGGAAATGTGATTTGAGTGTGGTATCCAAACATCATGTTGGAATGTGGGGGTAGAAATATAGTTTGGAAATCATTCCAAATAGAGCCTAAATGTGTCTTAAGAGCATCTCCAATGACAAGCTATTTGACCTGCCATTGCCAAAATTTGACAAGAATTCTAAAAAATGTTGCTCCAAAGGGTTGCTATAACCCTTGCCAAATTTGGCAAATGCCATTTCATCTCTCAAATTTGGCAATAAGTTTGGCAATTGCCAAATTGCCAAACTTGGCACATCATCCAAATAAACAGAATTTGGCTCCAAAATTTTCAGATCGCAAAATCTTGTAATTTTTTTTTTTTTTTGTAATGGTTTGTTTTTTTTTGATAGGATGAATTATATTTAATTTTTTTTTAATTTTCAATTTCTTTTTCATTTTTTATATTTGTCTAGTCGGGTATAATGAAAATATATAATTTTTTTTTTACAAACAGTTAAAAAAAGGTCACAAAAAACAAAAAATAAATTAAAAAAATCACTAAAAAATTTATGTCTAAACAATATCTACAAATTTAGAGGGAAAGTTAGTTGAAATTTGCTAAAATAGCATGTGTACCATTGGAGTACTATTGCTATAATTTGACAAATTACTACTATTCATTGCTAAATTATAGCAATAGCAATAGCAATAATATTATAGCAAATACCATTGAAAATGCTCTAAGCTCATAGTGCTAAAACTAGTTTTAATTAATCTCTGTGCTCTCTAAGTATGTAATTTCTGTGTTTTCTGTTATTGTTTAGCTAATAAAAGTATTCTAAAAGTATTTATTTTATAGGAGGTGTTTGATAATCTAATTTAACACTTAAAACTAAATGCATTAAGTAAAAATTAATTAAGCACGTTCGATAAGCATAATGGATATTATTTAATAATTTAAGTGACTATTAAATATATTTTAAAATTAAAAAAAAAGGTAGCGTTTGGTAACGTTTACGTTTTTGGTTTATGTTTACAAAAATTTTATAAACTGGTTTTTGTTTATTTTTAGAAAAACATAAATTAAATTTTTTTAAAAAATTAAATACATAAACTAAAAAATATGTTTGTTTAGGCCTAAAATATTTATATTTATTTTTATTATTTATGACAATGGGATCACACACATTATAATTGAAAAAATATTAATTAAAAAAAATAATTGAAAAAAAAAATAATTGAAAATAAATTATTTGAAAAAAAAATTAATTGAAAATTGAAAACGTAAACTCATTTTTTGAGTTTACGTTTTTTCCTCAAATTTATAATCTGAAACAACCATTTATAAATTAAAAAAATTATCAAACATGTTTTTATGACAGTTTTTTAAATTTTGTAAATATAAACTGAAAACTGAAAACTGAAAACGGAATGATTACCAAACAGACATAGGAAACCTACTTAATTTTGACTGAATTATAAATACTTATGTATATTTGTTGATATACATTGTTATAATCTTACCACCACCACCACCACTACCGCTACCATCACTACGCCACTAGTACAACTATTGCTACCACCACCATCACTACTGCTACCATTGCTGCTGTCACGCTACCACTATAGCTACTGCTACCGCTACTACCATTACCTTTCCACCACCACCATCGTTGCCACTCTTACCATTGCCACAACTGCATCCACCATTGCCACCACCACAACCATCACGTTACCACTTCATCTATTGTTACCACTACTCCACACCACCACCACTATTACTACCACAACCGTTATCATCATTGTCATTGTTGAATAGATTCCACTATTACTACCACAATCTCTATCATTGTCATCACCATAACTTCTACCATTAGGTTCGGTGACTTTTCATCCGCCATTCGTCTAAACTTAGGCGGATCAGCAAAAATTAATTGCATCCGTCCGTCTAGTTAACAGATGTAGATTGAGTGGGTCGTACGAGTTGGCAGGTGAATGTGGATTGATTTGGCAATTTGAGCTTTATTGCTTTATGCTTCTTTTTTTTTGAAATATTTGAGTAAAATTTTACTATTTTTGGCCTTATTGGAGTCCAAAATTTTTTAATCTTCATTTTTTAAAAGCCAAACTTTCATATTTCTAAATAAAATGTCATTATTTTAACATACAAAGGGGGCTGGCGGATCGGGTTGAGTGGGTAGTCTCTCATTCGCCATCCGTCCGATCATAAGAGGATTTGAAAAATTTTCATCTACATTCGTTCACCTATATTATTGAAACCGTTTAAAAGTTGGTGAATTGGGTTGAGTTGGTCAGTTGTTGAGAATCAATCAGGTCCGTGATCACCTCTACTACTATTATTTCACTACTATCTTCATACCACCACAGTCGCCATTGTCATTGCTACCACTTCTTCACCACCATTATGACTATACCTTTCACTGCTATACACATTATCACCATTGCCATACTCACCACCATCATTCCACCACTACAATCACTATCACCACCACCCCATTTTACCCCTCCACCATCACTACAACCACAATATTTGTATTTCTACTACCATTATCATTTGTGCCACTACCACCATTAAAAAAAATAAAAATAAAATTAGAAGTTACAAATTAAAAATAATAAATTTTAAATTTGATCTTGAACATATCAAACAATCTGTTTAGTTCAGCACTTAATTTTTATCGAATAGCTTTCAACTTAAAAAATTTAACATTTAATTTTCAGTACATGATTTTCAGCTTTCAACTTAGTTTTTAGTTTTCAATTTTATCCAACACCAAAGGTTAATTTGTATACTATTTTCTTTTACAATAATATTATCTATTTTAGTTATCATTTTTTACTACTATATATATATATACGCTAGTCCTTTGGCTTCAAATCCCAACTCTTTTCAAACCATTTCCTGGATTTCATGGTGTACTTCCGAGGATATGATGCTAATGTTATTTTCGTTGCAGGCTTCCTTCTTCATTGCATATGTTGTGACATCTGGTTGGACCGGTGCATCTACAGATGTTGTTCTACTATTTCCCCTCATCTGCAATGCTATAAAAATAAGATTTTCAGGAAAAACTAATGATGATTTTGAGGTGTCTTCAATTCCTTACCACAGTGAAATTCCCAGAATTGCCTTTTTTGGACTTCTTGGTGTAACATACTTCATCCTTGCACCCCTAATTCTTCCATTTATCTTGGTTTACTTCTGCCTAGGGTAAATTATCTACCGTAATACTGTATTTGGTTGGGGAATTTAGAGAGGGATTTGGAAAGGGAAAGGGAAAAGGTGTGTGAAACTAGGTGAAATATAGGCATGTTTTATTCACATTTTACCTACCTTTTCCATTTCTCTTTCCAAATCCCTCCCCAAATCCTCCAACCAAACATAGCATAAAGGTTTTTTTTAGAATATTTGCTGATGTATACGTTAATACGATCATTGAATTGCAACGTTGGACTTCATAAATTTTTATTTTTATAATTTGTGGATTTAATGTCAAAAATATATTGAATGTTTATGCACCCAAGTTTGAGACTGGTGGAACGTTTTGGCCGGTAGTACATAGTTCAACAATATTTTCCCTGATATTGATGCAAATTGTTTTGGCCGGTAGTACATAGTTCAACAATATTTTCCCTGATATTGATGCAAATTATCGCCATTGGAATGTTTGGCCTGAAGAGTTTCCCCTAGCATCCAGCTTTTGTGTTTCTCTTCCAGTTCTCACTCTTTTATTCAATGACTTGTCGGAAATGTTTTCTACCCATACTCCACGCTTATTCTGCTGAGGTGCTGAGGTACGTTTACACAGAACACCAATTGTCTTTTCATCCTTTTGATTTTTATTGTTCAGTTGATGTCCAACTGATATCAAAGACATTTTGTATATATTACTTGCATCTACGAACAATGTATGAATTCATTAATTGATATGCATACCTCTGCAGAAACTCTACTCTAATACAGAGGTAAACATGCATTGAAAATGGCAACTATTCCTGATTTAAATATGGACTGTGAAGCCATCATGGACAAGTAAGAAAAAATTGATAACCTAGAAAAGGATAATAAAATTGATCCATGTAATAAATTTCTGGCAGTAAGGCACAACATATGAGAAACTTCAATAGTGCCAGTGTCAAAAAATAAATATATATATATATATATCATCACTGCCAATTATGTTGGCAAAGAAGACCTTTATGCTACAGACATTAAAGTAGAGGATGGAAAATAAATAAATAATAAATAAAATGAAAACCCCTCAACTATCATACCTTTTCTGACTCAATTGGAACACTTTTGCCACCAAGAAAAACTTTGAGCAAGACCCACATTTCTTCAAGTCACAGTGAGATCTGCTTCCGAATTGTCTCAGCCAGCCACAACAGATGGCCAAAGAGCTGAAGAAAGGCATTGAAAAAAGACTGGCAAATTTGCCAGAGAAAAAATAATACATTAGGGATCTTTGGATTAGAGTTCATCATCCTCCAGAAGTAGTAGAGTTTGGAATGCTCTGCAAAAATGTTGCCCTCGCAGCAGGGTCAGTTGAAAAGCGACCCAAGACAGCAACTGTGGCAGTACTACTTCCAAACTTCTCAATCCCTCTAGAGATCATACAAGTATGGTTAGCCTCTACCACCACCATTACATCTCCACCAAGTAGTGATGAAACCGTCTCGGCTATTTGTCTTGTGAGCCTTTCCTGTACTTGGAGCTTGAAACCGTGGAAATGCACTATTGACTGTAAGAGAGGCTTTCGAATTGGATTGACTCCTTCACTACAGATGTATCCTATATGCACAACACCGTGAAAGGGAAGTAGATGATGTTCACACTGGGACCAGAACGACAAGTTTAGCTCAGAATTGATGTGTTCACCAACGGATTTAAGAGTATCAATTCGACCAAGAACAAACCCATTCAGTTTCATCTCCAAATTAGAATTTTTAAAATTCGTCAGCCACTTTATGAAGCGAGTAGGAGTTCCTAAAAGCTCCTTCCTTAATGGATCTTCACCCAAAGACCGAAGAATTGCAGCTACTGCAGCAACCATTCCTGAATTGGCTGGTCCTGTTTTTGAGGTAGCTTGAGACGGGCACCAACATTTTGTGGAAGAATCTCTGGGATGGGCTTTCTCGACATTAATGCCTCTGAATTTTAGAAGACTCAGAAAATCACCCCAAATATCAGAATTCTCATTTTCAAAAACTCCTGAACCTGAAGTAACCAGCACTTTTACCCATCCATGGTGATTTGATGATTCAAGAAAAGCTGATTCGAAATTTGGGAAATGAACATGCAAGCATTGTAGAATGACAGCAACACCTGTTGGCTTGATTCCATGCTGCAAAGCTGAGCACACTTCATCTGCTAGGCGCTGTGGGTCTTGTAGTCGTTTGGCAAATATATCAGCCACTCGAGAGAGCTTACTTAGGCCTACAACACGCTGCCCAGATGGGACATACCCAACATGACACTTGACCTGGAATGGAAGCAAGCAAGACTCACAGTATGAGAAGAGATCAAGATCTCGAACAATCACAAGCCCACCCACTCCTCCAGCATGACCAATTCCACTTTCCAATCCTACTTCAGGGAATAATGCGCCTTGGATAATATCTTTCACCTTTTGTCGGTAACCTGAGAAAAAAAAGTAGGAAAAGGATTGTCAATCACTAAAAACATAACACATACCTCGAACTCCAAGTCAATAATAACAGAGACAAGCGTAAATGGCATTATCATTGTTGTCAAATTGTAAATCGAATTAGGGATAGTTTTGAAAAAATAGTGAATCGTTGAATAGTACCAATCTTGAATCGTAAAATTAACTTTATTTAGCATAAAATATAATTTTATATATGTATATACATATAAAAATATACACATAGTATTTAAAATAAAATAAATATCAATATAGCTAAATTCTATTTATTTATTTACATATGAAACCACATATATCAATATAATTAATTGATGTCATTTTTTTTTTTGCTAAAATGATGACGTTTCATGCATTATGCAAACAAAACTGAATCGTAGTGACTCGTAACAAATCGTAGTGAATTGGAATGAATCGTTACTGAATCGCAATTGAATCATAAGATTCTCTCAATTTAAGATTCAATTCAATAGCATGAATCGAATTGTTTTGGTTGAAACTCGTATCGAATCATATAAAACCAAATCGTGAATTGTAAGATTCTAGCAACCATAGGTATTATATCTAGCAACTTACTTGAATGATGCATTAAAGCCTGAACATCAATAATTTAAATAGTACTTGAAACAAACAGAAATTACTCCGTTCCATGCATCTTAAGAAAACAGGATTGAGCCTAATACAATATCAGATAGTATGAGAAAAAGGTATTTGATCATTCTGCAAAAAATTAAATGTACAGTGAGGATTTAAAAGAAATATTTGCTAGTTTGATTGCAGGCATATCAGAAAAACAATCTACTGTCATATAATCAAATCTTGAAAGAATGTATTATATATTTGAAATATCAATAATCCAATTTTCCCATTCTGAGGCACTTTGGACGTGCATATTTGGCTTAACAACTGGGTGTTCTCAGTCAAATAAACATAAAGACAAAAATGGTACTGACTTAAATATTATGGAAAACCAAAAAGAATGATACATGGTATCTAAGATGTCTTAGAGAAACCAAGAACAGTCATGTTCTATCAAATATTGAATAATGTGAAATTGTCACTTTCTGCCAACATACTGCACCAAACACCAAGAACTTAATAGAAACATATGTAAAATGAGAACTCAGAGAATTTGTCACAAACAAAAGACTCCCCTATAAGGAGAAAAAAAAATAAGTTCAGTAAGCTGATTGTATATGAGATGAATCCCAAATACTGCTTGAAAGAATATTAGGACAGAAGTTGATTATTAAATTAATAATCAAAATTTCAGAAATTTTGAGGGTTACTTGGATCATAGAAGTAGCAATAGTTGTTTTTTTATTTTATTTTATTTTATTTTTTATTTTTATAATTCATTCTTTTGTTATACACCCACATATGTTCCTATGTTCCCTGTCACATAACATGAACTTGTATGCTTATAAGTGAGTAATGTGAATAAGCAGAATTATAGAATATAGCAACAAGCATACAGATCATACAAATCAGATTGGATCCATTGCAGATTTTGGACCATCAAGTGAGTGGACCATCTTTTGGTTGGACAAGGTCGAAAAAAAGAGAAATGTTATGTCCTCTCTTGCACCCACACCTAAACAAGAGAAAGCATTTTTTTTTCCTTCTCTTCTTCTTCCTTCCTCTCTCCTCTACTTACTATCCTTCTCCACCAACCAGCCTCTCCTAGGGTATTCCCACATAACATATAAGATCCCACACTCACACATATTAAGCACTAGAATCTTCCCCTCGAGCTGAAATTTTGTGGATAAATTTTACTATCTAGACTTTTATCATTATTTAATTGACGAATTAAACAAGTCTATTCATAATTTTGTATCTACAACTTGGTTACAGAACAATTTTATGGGGAAAAACAAACCCAACAAATACATTATTGATTAAAAAAACACAATAATTAGGTGATAATAACCACCTAAGACGCACGGACACGTACACGTGACACGGCACAATACGACACGGACACACCGACACGGTAATTTTCAAAAAATACAATACATGACACATGGGGCCATGCACATAATATATAATTTTATATATTTATTATATGTTATATATAAGAATATTATCACTTTAAGACAATAAATAAATACAATATAATACTAATTTCTATAAATTGACATTGTTTTTCTTTTATCATTGTACTAAGTTATTTTGTTCAAACTTATAGTTAGCTTTGTGTGTGTTTAAGCAATGCACATGTGTTTAAGAAATAAATACGTGTGTCTTCCAAGTGTCCGAAGAGTGTCTGAGTCTAAAATTTTTGTAAGAAAATAAAATACGTTTAGATGAGTGTCAAACACATGTCGAGAAGTGTTCAATGAGTGTCGGTGTCCGATATGGACACAACACGGTTACACCATAAGCTAGTAGGTGACAAATTAGTGAGTGAGAATGAGGAGCTATAGTGATCGTGTGCTTGATCTGAAGATTGAGCAGAAGGTAATTATTGTTCAGGTTGATGAGAAATCACATGGGAAGGTAGTGGAAATCATAGAAAGGAATAGGCATCGCAGTTTCACATTGAAACTTGATTTGGGAGGGGTTTTCTGGGCATCACAGGTTCTCAAAGATGCTGGAACCATGAGTGCCATGAGGCAGTTCTTCAGAAAGTATACGAATAGTTCGGCTGTGTTCTGTCTTCAGTGTTATTCAAATAGGAGAGGTGAGTTTGTGGAGCTATCCAAGTGGGTTGTAGGGACTAGGACATCAAACATTATCATCCTAGCAGGAGTCAATCGAAAGGGGTGGAAGGATGTGGCTAGGTTGCTGGAAACAATCCTATTTGGAGCAAGGCAGAACAACTGCGCTAGAGATGTAGAAGGCAAGAAGTTAGGCAATGAGACAAGAAAGGTGGCCATAGCAAAGGATCCTTGCAATGATGTTCGATTGAATGGGGCCAATAAGGGGGAAGACACAGAGGAAACGAGTCAGCAAATGAAAACAGGGGCAAACAGAGGATGGTCGTATGCGGAGGTTCTCAAGTTTCCATCATCGAGTTCGTTAAAAGATGGTTCTTCGCTAGTTCTCCATCAGGCGGTGGTGTGTGAGAGGGCAGATTTCTTTATAGGGTGGGAGCAAATTGAGAAGGAATTATGTAAATCTTACAAGATATCTATTAAGCTGCGTCCCTTTCAGTTGAATCGAGCTCTGTTCTTCACCAAGACCGAGGATATGGCTGCTTTCTATGGGGGTAAAGGGTGGCAGTTTTTTGGAAAGGGTATTGCGGTATTGTTGGAAAGGTGGTCAGAAGAGAAGCATAGGAGATCGAATGTGATTGCTTCGTATGGAGGCTAGATTGCTATTTGTGATTTGCCGTTTAATCTATGGAATATCAGAATCTTTGAACAAATTGGGAGGAAATGTGGAGGGCTCCTAGAAGTGGATAACAAAATAAAAAATTTTGAAAATCTTTTTGAGGTGAGAGGATCGGCTTTTGGGTTTCTACCATCAACTATGGAGATCTCGACGGACCATGGAGCAATCACTGTGCAAGTAAAAGGGATTTCGAAGTCCTTCAGACGAAGGGAGGGTCATCGGCACTGGGATTTTCGGCGAGAGGTTCCATCAGAGTTTGGCGCCGGAGGTGGGGGAGATGAAGAGTCTGAGGGGACAGTTGGGACACGTGGTTGTCTGGTTCCTAAGGAAGTTGGGGTTAACGAAGGGGCTCTGATGTTCGATAGTGAGAATGTCAACGAAGAGGGGAGGTCAAGCGGTGGGCATGAGTGTAATGAACATGGGCCTATTGTTCTGGGCTCCAGAGCTCGAAAGGCCAATTTAGGTGAAGATGGGCTGTTGGATGTGCTTCGGCCCAGGTTAGGTTTGGGCCTTTCTTTTGCGCCAATTGCAGACCAGGTTCGTGAAGAGAAGAATTTTGATTTGGGCCTTATGAGCTCTAGTCATTTGGGTCAATGAGGGGATCATGTGGATGATAGCCCACTGGGTAACAAACAACCAAGTTATATGTTGAATCATGATGGGCCAAAATCAGTCCAAATGGGCATTTCTATTACTGGTTCAGATCTAGGGCTTTGTCGGGTAAAGGAGACGATGGGTATTCTCGATCGGGTGAATGATTGTATACAGGCAACGACCCAGGTGGACGATAGGCATGAAGGCAACGACAGTCGGCGACAGAAGAATGTGGAGATTGGGGCTGATCAGGTTCCGACTACGCTGGTTGGATTAAACCCGAACGAAATTCAACTGGGTTTGGTCGATGTGGTCGATCGTTCCACAGGTCAGCTTCTTCAGATTGAGCGACACACTGATGTTAATGATTTGGCTGAAGATGAGGATGTAGCGATTGAATTTTTACCTGATGTTGACAGAATGGTTCATGAAGTGGAAGGGGGCATCTGTGATCTACAAGGGGTGCTCCAAGCATTGGAAAAATATGGCTCTCTAGATAGTTCTGATGAATCTCTTGGTCCGAATGAGGAAGCTGAGGATTATTCGGAGAAGGAGAGGGCTGATGATTTCGAATTGAATCTCACTGGGTTATATCATGAAGAGGAGGTACCAGGTTCTTGTATTAAACACACTGGGGGATTTGAGGGTGAGGCAGTCTTCAATTCTTGTGAACAGGTTGGTGACTCTATTGACAAGGACAACATGACTTCTCCACTTCATTCTCATATTCAGTGTCCTCATTCTGTGTCAGTTAGAGGGGTGGGGGAGGAGGGGGAGTCAGTATTGGGTCCTTGTTTCTTACAAGTTTCCAGAAAGGTTTCTAACAAGAATGATAATTTGCCTTTGTTACATGCAAATAGGACCTCTACCAGTGGCAGTTTGAACCCACAGCTGAATAATATGGACACTAATTGGACTGATCTTTCGAGGGAGACGTCTCCTAATCATAGGTTTCAAAGGAACACTGTTAATGGCAACGATGGTTCTGAGTCTGAAAGATGGTTGAGGGAAATGAGTAAGTATGTGTCTTTTCCTTTGGAGGAGGATGATGTCCCTATTTTACACAGTTACTTGAGACTCTTGGGTTGGCATTGGTCAGGAATACTGGGAAGAAGTCTCGGGCTAAGAGGGTGGGGATTCCATCTGGGGGGGGATAGAAATCATAGAGGTTCGGGATTAAGGAAAGGGTTGAGGGAATTAAGAAACCTTGCAAGTGGCATCAATTATGAGGGGTGGGGAAAAGAGGAAAGGGGTGATGATGGTTCCTGATGAAGATCTTTAGTTAGAATGTTCGAGGACTACAGTCTCGTAGGAAAAGGGCGGTAGTTAAAAAGGTTTTGAAAATTCAACAACCAGATATAGTTATATTTCAAGAGACAAAGTGTGAGGAGTGTGATAGGGTTTTTATTAGGAGTGTTTGGGGGACTCAATTTAGGAGCTGGGCTGTACTGCCCTTCTAGGGGAAGATCAGGGGGAATGTTGATTATGTGGGATGAGAGAGTTGTAGTGGAGTGTGAGGTAGTTGTTGGGGTATTTTCTTTGTCTATTAGATTCAGGAATAGGGATAATAAGGAATGGTGGTTGACAGGGGTGTATGGTCCTAATAGATCAGGGGATCGACGGGAGTGGTGGGATGAGTTGGTGGGATTATTTGGGCTTTGTTCTCCTTATTGGTGTGTGGGTGGGGATTTTAATGTGGTTAGGCAAGTTTTCGAAAAATTAAATGGGGTTTCCACAAATAGGAGTATGCAGGACTTTGATTCTTTTATCAGGGAGTGTGAGTTGATTGATCTTCCTCTGAGTAATGCGCGATTCACATGGTCTAATCTGCAAGAAAATCGGGTGTGCTGTAGGTTGGATAGGTTTCTTTATACTTTGGGGTGGGAGGAGTTGTTTCCAGATGTAAGGCAAGAGGTAGGGCCCAGAGTGGTGTCAGATCATTGTCCTGTGATTCTAGAGAGCTGTCCTTTTAAATGGGGTCCAACCCCATTCAGGTTCGAGAATATGTGGTTGGAAAATCGTGCTTTTAAGGCATTTTTTAAGGAATGGTGGGAAAATGCTCGTGTCCATGAGTGGGAGGGTTTTAAGTTTATGCGCAAGTTGAGAGGAGTTAAGGAAAATCTTAAAATCTGGAAACGTGAAGTTTTTGGGGATACGGGTGAGTTGAAAGCATAACTAGTTCGGGAGATTGGGGAGTTAGATGTGAAGGAGGTCGAGGAGGGATTATCTCAAACGTTAAGGTATAGGAGGTCAATGCTAAGAATGAAGTTGGAAGAGATCATTTTTAGGGAGCAAATTTTTTGGGGTCAAAGAGCTAAGTTGAAATGAGCTAGAGAGGGTGATACCAACTCTAGATTTTATCATAGAGTTGCGTCGGGAAAGCAGAAGAAGAGTTTTATTAAGAATTTGGAAGTGGCTTCAGGTGAAGTCGTGTGTAAGGAGGAGCTTATTGTCAAGGAAATTTTTAATTTTTATTCAAATCCATACTCTGATAGGGGTGTGGATCATCCAGGGATTGAAGGCATTAATTGGGTCCCAGTGGATTTAGCGTCTGCTAGTTGGTTGGAAAGACCCTTCGACGAAGATGAGGTGAGACAGGCTGTATTTGAGTGTGACAGAGACAAGGCTCCTGGCCCAGATGGTTTTTCAATGGCAGTATTTCAGGATTGTTGGGAAATTGTAAAAAGGGATCTTATGAAGGTTTTTTTTGAGTTTTTTGAGAGTGGGCAGGTTAATTTGTGCACCAATGCATCCTTCATTAGTCTAATTTCCAAGAAGGAGAAGTCAATCAAGATTGGGGATTTTAGACCCATTAGTTTGGTCACATCTCTTTATAAGATTTTAGCTGAAGTGCTTTCTAGAAGGCTCAGAGTTGTCCTGGGGGGCACTATTTCTTCGGCACAAGGTGCATTCGTGCAGGGTCGGCAGATTTTGGATGTAATTTTAGTGGCCAACGAGGTTGTGGAGGAGTATAGAGGATTACGTAAGGAGGGTATTGTATTTAAGGTAGATTTTGAGAAGGCATATGACCATGTTGATTGGGGTTTTGTGGATTTTGTTTTGGAAAGGAAGGGGTTTGGTGTTAGGTGGAGGAAATGGATTTGGGGGTACTTGTCATCATGCAGTATGGCAATTATTGTGAATGGCAAGGCGGGAGATTTTTTCCAAGCATCTAGGGGTCTAAGATAGGGTGATCCTTTATCACCATTTTTGTTTATTTTAGTTGCTGATGTGTTGGGTAGGATTATTGAGTTAGCTAAGGATAAGGGTGTCATTGAAGGATTTGTGGTGGGAAGGGATAGGATAGGTGTGACTCACTTACAATTTGCGGATGATACTATTTTCTTCTCATCAGAGGAGGAAAGTAAGGTGGGGAGTCTGCTGAAGATTTTAAGAATTTTTGAAATAGTGTCTGGCCTCAAGGTCAATCTTAGCAAAAGCAGTGTTGTGGGTATTAATTTGGCGGATAGTCAGGTGCATAGGGTGGCGGCCATGTTGGGATGTTCAATTGATTCCTTCCCCCTCAAATATCTAGGGCTTCCGTTGGAAGGAGATCCTAGATTGGTGTCTTTTTGGGAACCTGTTCTTGTCAAAATTAGGAAAAGATTGGAGGGATAGAAGCGAGCTTTGTTGTCTAAGGGAGGGAGGTATACGTTAGTACAATCCGTATTAGGCTCTGTTCCTATTTATTTCCTGTCCCTTTTCAAAGTTCCGGTTAGCATTGCAAGAAAGATTGAGAAATTGATGAGGGATTTTCTCTGGGAAGGATGTGAGGAGGGTCAACGAGTTCATTTGGTTAGGTGGGAGACTGTTTCTCTTTCTAGGGCAAAAGGTGGCTTGGCTATAGGAAACATTGTTGCTAGGAATATTGCTTTATTGGGCAAATGGTTGTGGAGATTTCCTTTTGAAAGTGAGTCGTTATGGTGTTCAGTTATTAAAAGCAAGTATGGAATTCAATCCAATGGTAGGGATTCTAATGTGGTTAATAGAGGCAATTGTCGTTCTCCGTGGAAATTCATTTCTCGTTTGTATCCTCTTGTGTCTAATTGTCTTTCATTCAAAGTGGGAAATGGGGAGAATGTTCGGTTTTGGGAGGATGTTTGGTTAGGGGATATTTCGTTTGCTAGATCTTTTCCCCTTCTTTACAGGTTGGCTCGTTCTCCAAATGTGTCTATAGCGTCGGTGGCTTGCTCGTCTATGGCACCTATATCCTGAAATTTTGATCTCATTAGAAACTTGAATGATAGGGAGGCGGGGGAATTGGCTTCTTTGTTGGTTGTGCTTGAGGGGGTTTCTCTTTCTTCGTCTCCCGATAGTGGGGTGTGGAACCTTGTCTCTTCTGGGGTCTTTTCATACAAATCCTTTTTTAATAAGATTATTGATAATCTCTCGGTTCCCTTGTTCCCTTTTCATAAGAAACTTTGGAAAGCGGGTATCCCTCATAAAGTGAAGTTTTCATGTGATATTTGGCTCAAAAGGGTGTTACAACTAATGATGTTCTTCAGAGGAGAAGGCCTAATCACTCTCTATCCCCCCAATGGTGTGTGATGTGCAAGAGTAATGATGTTTTTCAGGTTATGTGATGTGCAGTGGGTTGCTCCACGGGAGTGTATGCATATGCTTCTTATTCGGTTTGACGGGTTTGGGAGTACCAAGAAAGCCAAAACAATGTGGTTAGGCATTGTTTTTGCTATTTTTTGGGTTATATGATTGGAGAGAAATGTTCAAATTTTTGAGGACAAGGAAGTAAGTGTAGAGGCTTTGTGGGATAGGGCTGAATATTTGGCTTCTTTTTGGGCATTTGTATCTCCTCCTTTTAAAGGAGTCCCTTTGTTTTTGATCTCTAGGGATTGGGCTGCTGTTTGCCATTCTTAGAGTTTAGAGTGTTGTGATTGGTTTTGCTTTTTCTTCTTCTTTTTTCTCTCCTTGTAAGAGGACTTCTTGTCCTCTCTCTCTTTCCTGTTTTAATAAAATTTGTTGTTATTAAAAAAAAAACACGGTTACACCACCATTTTATAAGTGTTTGTACTTCTTAGATAACCACCATGAGAACTTCCTTGTGATGCTAATGCTTTAACACCAAGCCTTCATTGACCAACCCAATTCGTAACAATATCAACATCACTATGATGTCAACAAAACATTATGTAGTGACATTATGACCCTGCCAAACATAACAAGCAAATCTAGACACAACAAATTCATCCATTAGTTTTATTGCTCCTTACGAAAAACAGCAATCCAAACTACATTCTTAACTTTTAGCAACAAAGAGACAACTCAACTGCCCAATGGTCCACACATATCTTCCTTCTCTCCAAAATGATCAACTCCTCAACCAACCATGCCAAAAAAAATTATCTACAAATTTACCGCCCACCTATTAGTTACTTAATATGAGACAAAAGAGAATGGGAACAAAGGTGTGGGAGGCTAGAAAACTAAGGAGCGCCTTCTGCTAAAAGGGACATATTTGGAAAACTCTAAACAAAAATATTACTATTTCAAAGGCATATCATATCAATGCACAAGGCTCCCTGATTATAGATGGAAGAGGCAGTAAGTCCGCATACAAGCACACACTTGCAGTAATTGAAGAAAGCAAGCACACATACACGTCCACCAAAATCATAAAAGCTGAAACCATATGTATTTGATGACAGTGTCTACAAAATACTAGAAGTTATTTGGTTATCTTGGAGAAATGCTCCACATTATTTACCAGTATCAAGTTGTTTCTTAAAAGCTAAGTCCTACTTTTTAACCAATAAAAATCAAAGTTGGCCTAAACTTGTCCCAATACCACCAAATAATTTTCTACAAAATACATGCACCACCCTACAAGGTCTAATGTTTTAGGCTATGGGATGGACAAATTTAATTTATCATTATTATATTTTTAGTACTACATGTTAAGATTTGGACCATCTCTGATTGCATAGAGCTTAACTGTTTAAGTTTCAGTAATAAGCACCATGATAAAGTACATATATCAATCAAAAAATTGAGGCAGTGAAAAGATACAGTTTTTCAAAACAAAACAAGAAATTAAAACCATGAGATCGAAGATAGAGGAATCTAATGTTATCACACCTCTGGTTCCTTCTCGAAGGGCCTTGGCAACGCGAAGTGGTGTCCTTCGGAGACCTTCACGATTGATATCTTCACCCAAACCTTGCAACAGGGATTTCACAGCATCCTCAATGGCCGCCACGGTCTCTGGCTCTTCCTCAAAACCCAGCTCAATATTGACTCCGTTCTCTTCTAGCTCCACATTGAAGTGCCCCTCATCCAAAGCGCCCATTGACAGAACCCAAAAACAATACGAATCCCACTCACTCCCCCAAATCACAAATCAAACAAACCGATTGAAATCAAATCAAAACAAAACCCAGAAAAGAATCCGGCAAAAGATTCAGAATTTGATGTACCCAGATGAAGAAAAGTGCAATAAACTAATGGGTCTCAAAGATTAACCCAATACAGAAACCAATAACGAAGAAATGCAGAAAACGCTTTTGGAAAGAAAAAAAAAAAAAAAAACAAGGAATTGTGTAGAAGTAAACGGCTGCGGAGAGAGAAGAGTGGTGAATGGCTCTTGCCGATGTATATATACAGAGAGAGAGAGAGAGAGAGAGAGAGAGAGAGAGAGAGAGAGAGAGAGAGATGTGTGTATAGAGAAGAGAAAGAAATGTAGTATGTATGTAGGTATTATGTAAAAACGTAGGGTTGGAATTGATCTTGAAATGTGTGGGAGGGGTTTTTATCTCCTCATCGGAAATGTGGGTCCCGCATAAGGGGGTTGGAGCTGGAAGATCTGGGCCAGTAGAAGTATTTCTAGAGTTGTTTACATGCGGCGGAGGAGGAGGAGGGTGGCGGTGGCGGATGTCAAAGAAAGGTGGTGGCGGTGGTGGCTATAGCTTTGTGAGTGAATGGAGGGTAACTATTTGACGCAGAGACGTGGGGGACAGAACCCGTTGGTACTTTAAAATTACCTTTTTAGGGCATGAACTGCTGTACTATAGCCATGTTTTGGCTTGTATTTATGAAATAATTTTAAAAAATAATTTATAAAATTTAAAATTTTATTTATTTGTATGTTTTAAAAATTATTTTAGAATTTTGAATGATTTAATTTTTTTTTTACAATTGAATAGATAAATGTGAAAAAAAAAAAATTAACTAAAGGAAAATTACAAATTAAATGTAGTTCATAAAAATAATTACTTACAAATGAAAAAGTTTACGCTTTTAATAATTAAAATTTATAAACTTTATCATTATTTTGAAAAAAGAAATCTCACTATCCCACTATTTAATTATTTTCTCATTAATTAATGTGTAGGATGCGAGAGAAAGAGAGAAAAGATAATTGATTGATATGTAGTAAAAAGAAAAGTAATTTTACATTCTTTTTGAAAATTTTCAACTAAGTAAATTTTTGAAATTTTTTCTAAAAAATTATCTCTCAAGAGACAAACCAAATAAGGTCAAACCAAATAAGGTCAATATGTTTTAGAGACTTACATTTTAGAATCACAAATTCGTTCACGATGATACAACAAGAAAGGTAAATCTTATATCATTAAGTATGTAACTAATTAAAAGTTGACATCTTTACCTCAATGTGGGTGGATCAAATTCGAAGTTTTTTTTTTTTTTTTAATGAGTTTCAAATATTTTCTTATGTTCTAAATATGCTACAATTATATAACTAATTTAATTTTTTTCTATAAATGATGTACACACATAATTTTACAATTTAAATAATTTATAATATCAAAATGAAATATTTGACTAACTTGAATGATATCATCCGGATCCGGTTCAAATCTTGAACGAACTGGATCTGTTTTTATTCTAATTTCCACCGACCCACCAGAGTCTTTAAAAAAAAACAAAAAAAAATGAAAAGGAAATGCCCCGGATATGCGGATCTAAGAAGCAAAAGGCTGGAGAGCCATCACTAGAAAGAAAGTTAGCCTCAGTCTGAGAAGGGGTTGACTTTTTGAATTTTTTTTTGACTATTTTAACTGAGGGTTAAAAAGGTTAATTTGGAAAAGATTTTTGATTTTTTTGATTTTTTTTAAAAAAAATTATAATAATTATGGATTAGATGTAATATTTTATCTTATTAAATTAAATTTTTATTTTTATTTTTATTTTTTATGACTATTTTTACTAAACTAGCCTTCAAACCAACTTTACAAACGGAAGCTTAAAGATGTTGACTCTTCTTCAGACTGTTATCATGACGATGGTGCGGCTGTCTTCTCCCCTTCCGATTTCGGAATGGTAGTTTAGCTTTTGTTTCGGAAAAGTTAATTTGGCAATTGTTTTTTTTAATTGCTTTTTTACTTTTCTATTTTTAATTATTTTAATTTGAGATTAAAAATTTATTTGATTTGATTTATTTAATTTTTGTTTTTAAAAAAATTAATTATGATTTAAATGCGACATTTTGTAACTTAGGCCTCGTTTGAGAACATATTTTTTTAGTAATTTTTTAACTTTTTGACTAAAATATGATGTAAAAAAACTTATATGTTTAGGATGAATTTTTGATTTTTTATGAAAAGATGGGTAAAAAATAGAGAGAAAAATAAATCTTTGATTTTTTAATATAAATTGTTGGCTTTTTAATTTTTTTAGTGACTTTTTGACTAAAATCACTGCTTGCCAAACGAGGCCTTATTTAATTTTGTTTTATCTTTTATACTGTTTTTTATTCAAAAAAATCAATGCCAAACAAAACATAGTCTAGTTTTTTTAGTTTTTTAGCTAATTCAATTTGGTTAAATTAGTTCTATTAGAAAGATTTTTTTATTTTTTATGTTTTGTTTAGATGTGATGATTGTAAGAGAAGAAATAAAATAATTATGATTTAGATATTACATTTTATTTTATTGACTTATTTAATTTATTTTATCTTTTTGTACTTATTTAGTCAATTTAACTCTTGCCAAACGACACTTTATTTATACAACAATTCTACGTCCACATAATTTTTTCTTCCATAATCTCCACAAATGAGGTAACAAACAAAATTTCAAAAATTAACTAATATTTCAATTGGTATGAATTTGCATTATGTCTTGTTACCTCATCTATGAGGATTGTAGACGAAAAAATTATATAAATGAAGCATTTTTCTTATTCGTGTTTGCTCCATTTAATTGTTAAATTATTTTTTATGGGTTTAAATATGATGAAATTATTGAAAGAATTATGAAAAATAAATTATATCATAAACTAAATTGGATAAAAAATGGAAGGGTGAATTACACTAATGGTTCTTATAGTTTGAACCTTGTGTTACTTTGGTTCCTGACTTTTCAATTGCGACACGTTTGACCCTGAATTTTGAATTTGGTTTTAAATAAGGACAATTAAAGATACCATTACTTAATTTCGAGAGGCAAAGTTGTCAATTTGATAAAATATAAACTAATTTGATAAAAATAAATGTCAAAAAAAATATTTTTGAATTTTTAAAAATTATTTCAACCCACTAAAGATAAAATTATATAAAATCGATAAATCTTTTAGACATTTATTTATTTATTTATTTTACCAAATTAATTTTTATTATGTGTTTGGGTGATGATCATGTAATGGGTGATTGTTTTATTTTTATTAAATTAGTTTCTTTTTTTTTTCTTTTTTTTTTTTGTTCCAAAAGTCGAATATGGCGACAACTTTGATATCATTATTTAATCAATCCATTAAATCAAAAAATTTAAAACTAAAAACATTTCATATATTAAATATATCGATTATACATTAAAAGCCTAACAACCATCCATTACATGATCATCATTCAAACACATAATAAAAATTAATTTGGTAAATAAAATAAAATAAATATGTAAAAAATTTATCAATTTTACATAATTTTATTTTTAGTGGGTAGAAATTATTTTAAAAATTTAAAAATATTTTTTTGATATTTATTTTTGTCAAATTAGTTTATATTTCATTAAATTGACGATTTCGCCCTTAAAATTGAGTAATGGTATTTTCAATTGTCTTTATTTAGAACAAGATTCAAAATTCAAGGTCAAATGTATCACAATTGAAAAGTTAAGGACCAAAGTGACACAAGTCCCAAACTATACGGACTGTTAGTGTAATTCGCCAAAAATAGAATATAATATAAGATTATGAAAAATTATAGGAGATAAATTATATTATCAAATAATAAATGAGATAAATAATTGAATAAAAAATTAATATATTATATTAGTTAGAATAAAATAAAATATATAATTATTTTTTAAATAATAATAATAATATGGAGAAACATCATTGTTCATTTAATCCTTTAGTATTAAAATTATTCAAATTGGATTATTCGGTGGCTTTCACATATTCCTTACCTTCAATTTCTTCCTCTTTATCCCACGATCAAGCACTGGTGGACTTGACATGTTTCTTCCATGCTCAAAAACCTCTTTGCCCTCATTGCCTTTGCAATTATTGCATTACATCGGATTAATTTACATGAAATTATTTATTATTTTTATAGATAAATTTAAATCAATATCAATAAAATAAGATATGGAAAATTACAAACATAACTCTGGAATTTAAAACCTTAAATTTCTAAAATAGTTCCAATCTTAGCACTCGTTTGGAAAGAAGGTTGAGTTAGATTTGGGGTTATTTTAGTCACAAAAAGATAAAATATATTTTTTAGCCCAATAAGATAAAATATTACATCCAACCTATAATCATTTTTTCTCTCACAAAAGTTAAAAAAATCAAAAAATCCATCCAAAACAAAACTTTTTAACCCAAAATTAAAATAGTCAAAAAATCAATCAACCTACCAAACAAATTCTTAACCATCCGTCTACTTTTGCCTTGGGACACTAAAATGATTTTTTTTTCCCCCAACACTTACCATTATCTTATTTGTTATTTTAAATTAGCAATAAATATCAATTTTTACTTTACCACACCACAATGGAATTCAACAATTATAACCACTCATTCCAATCTAATTATCACGGACCATAACACGGTAGATTTGTGAGAATAAAATTAATTTTTATCATGTTGTTTAAACCTTTGAATCTTATGTTGGTTGATTAAGTCTTAAATGTATAAATCATATAGAGATGCGAATTAATTGAATTTCAATCCTACTTTGTATTTCAATTGATGTATGTACTTTTATGGTAATCACAAGCTTTTACAGATAGGTTTAGACCCATAATTTATATGTAATTTCTCATAACTTCTCACCATCAAGGAAGTTGTAATTCTCATAAAATCACTTTATTGGATAGTGGGTATATCTCACATTTGTTACTCAAAAATTTGTTCACTAAAATATATATAATATTTATATAATGTTATATAAAATAAATAAAACATAAAGGTGGCATGTGGGCCACTTTATGTGGAGACATATTTATATTCTCTCACTTGACACATGTGACATATTTTGCAAATCTTTGGATAACAAACAAATTGATTATAACCATAAAATCAAAAACAATCCAAGTTTTATAGAGAGACATAATACACGAATCAAAGCGGTCATGCTTCATCAAGTGAGTATTTTTTTCAATGTATTACATTATATTAATTATCTTACAAACTTTATGTAGAGTTATTCTTTATGAATAACTTTCAGTAAGTTATTTTGGATCCAATGGTCTCCACGAAGTCCTAATGGACTCCATAAGGCATTATTGTAGACGTCTCCGAACGCCCCGGGAGGGATGAGTCCCATTCCGTTCGTTTTGGACTCACTACAGTTCAAGACTCAAATTGTCACGGTTCTTAATCTGAATCAAAGAGTCCAAATCCGGCAAATCGTTTTGAGAAAACAGATTTTTTGAAAGAAGTGCCAAACATGGACTGCTTTGCCAGATACAGAGTCGCCACCTAAATATTTTATTTTGAGAAATTTAGGAAACCCTGACTCGTGCCTAAGGCCACGTGTCCGTCATCACCAAAGTTGCCTCGGCTCGGGAACTTGGGTACGATTGGGGAAGGTCACTTCGTGAGCACCCCCGCTCGCCCGATCAAAGATCGGCCTCTACTAACCATGATATCTAATTTTGAAAACATTATGCGTTCTTATTCTGGTTATTAGCCTAGATTTACTATGTGATGCGCACAGCATACAAGTATAGACTGGGTCGCCTGAATTGGAACGAAACATTTCATGTTTGTTTTGAAAAATGGTTTGATGGTGCTACTCGCAAGTAGGCTAAGACGTGAATTTGCCACCCTCGGGTGGGCTTAGAAAAGATGGTTTTGCCACTATCTAGTGGGCTTAAAACTCACAGTCAATGCATTGTTCCAATCCAAATAACCCAACCTTCACCCACAGACATTTAGGCAGATATATCACATAAGCATATAGCCTCATGGTAAGCATGTTATTATGGCAGTTACTCACACACATGCAAGGATGCTAAAACATAAAAACTTACCGAGTACTCCAAGCCAAAACAGAAGCTAATTAGAAATCATGCATGATCCTAACTATACAGAAATGCCTAATGCAACATATGCAAAAATGCAACTATAGCAGGCTCGGCTATTCTAAACATGGCATATGGAATGCTACAACTAACATGTATTCATGTCATGCCCCAAACTCGCCCCTAAAAGTTTGGGCATGACCTATTCATAACCGGACTCTTAACCTGACATATATAACATATAGGGCCTGTACGGAAGCATTTAACAATACAAACTAACATAAATAAAAGGACTATATCCATTGAGCGACCTCTATTATGCCAGGATCACAAACTGAACATAAGGCAAACAAACATGTAGTAGTATGCATCTGAGAATTTAGCTATGGACATATACATATATAGACTCAGCCCCATAATTGGGTGCAACAAAAACAGTAAGTAAAAGAATTATAAACACTTCAACCTTAGATAGGTAATCAGGGTATAAAACCAAAAGCTTAATAAAACTCCATAAAATGGCTGCCTTTACTTAAGTGCCTGGACTCTCCGGGGTTGACACCAAAAGGAGCGGATGCCACGGGTTAAGACTGACCTCCAAGTAGGATGCCTACAGAACAAACGTAACATAAAGTGAGCCAAGCTCAGTGAATAGTAATACTTAAATAAAACAATGCTTAACTTGAAACATACAACATGTCAATGCTTATATAAATAAAGAGAGCATTTAATTTAATTCTGTCTTAAGTTCAGATTGATCTTGTCGGTTACAAAGTCACAGATTGGCCCTCGGCCTAAAGAGTTCACACATTCACACATTGGCCCCTGGCCTAACAGAACCATAACTTCATAGCTTCACAAATTGGCCCTCGGCCTCTTAGACTCACAAGTTCACAAATTGGCCCACGACGTCATAGATTCACATTTCACATAGTTCACAAGTCGGCCCTTGGCCTCATAGATTCACATTTCATAAATGGCCTTCGGCCACATCATTTCATAAGTCACAAATTGGAATTCCATACTTCACAAATGGCCCTTGGCCCTTTTGTTTCACAAGTTCACAATATTTCACAAATTCATTTAAAACATATTCTTGAACCACGATATTATTACCCCCCGGGCAAGGGCCACAAACCACGGTATTATTACCCCCGGGCAAGGGCCACATAGGTTCGCAACTTCACAATTTCTTTTGATGCTTTCACAATTCCACAATGTTTCTCACATAGCATTCATAACTTCAGATACTCTTTACAATGTTACTTACATAGCATTCATAACTTCATATACTCTTTGGATGTTTCCATAAGTTCATAAATTCACAAGGTTATGCTTTTCATATCTTCACAAATTATATCTTTCATAATTTGACATATTGTATCTTTCACATAACGGCCATAGGCCTCATAACTTTTATATCGGCTTTAAGCCTAGTTCACATATGTATGGACTCAAGAGGTGGCTCATACGAATTCTAGAGGTGACTCGCATTGCAGCACTTAGTTCCGTACAACACTTTGCTCCATACCGGTAATTCATAAGTTTTACAGACCAAACCACACATATCATGTCATATATAAACGGAAACAAAGTCATACATAGTCATTAAGCTTGAATCATAAACAAAATCAGAGTTCATACTTAATTCTACATGGTACATCACTAAGGAGTATTTCTTGTCATACCTTGTCATTATCGTTCACTTAACAAAGGGAGAATAATTCTCATTCTCATGTGGGTCACATAATGATGTTAAATCTTTGCGTTGGTGTCGTCGATTCTGAATATCAGTTCATATGTAACACAACAAAATAACTTCAAGTTCACTTAGGTATACATAGCTCTTTCCACTTGTTCTGATTTTTCGAAGGTGACCACACTTACTTGATAACTTGTAATTGAATGGCCTATGGTTCATTAGTAATAAACAGTATACCCTCATATTTACATAAAAGCCGATCTTTTAAGAATAAACATAAATTCTTTGACGTAGTTCACTTAAGCTAATAATCGATAGCATATAAAAGTATACACAATCGTTTAATCATTCATATACATTAACATGGTTAGCTTACAATTAAGAGAGTGCTAATGGTAATCGTTGCATCATTCATAGCAGTTAACATAGTTAACTTTTGTTTGGCTGAACGTTCTGATAATTATTAATGTAAGGTAAACACAATATACAAATTGTATGAGTCCAGAGATACGTGGATACCATACTTCCGTAATGCTCATATATTCCTCTTGTTCATCATGAACCACTATAGCTATCTTGCAAATAACAGAATGTTAGTATTCTTGTCAACAGTATACAGAATTTACTGCTCAATAATACCTTTAGACTTCCAATCATCATATTATTAACATACTTACTTGTAAAGAACAGAACGTTAACCATAATAATCCTTAACAGTAATTAAACGGACTACCACAGTACTACTACTCACAGTAATTAGATGCTTGGTCCGCCTCTGTACTTGATCCTACACAATTCATAATACACATAGAAATCGGGTCACATATAATTATTCCGTTCTTAACTTGTTTAGTCTCTTTATTCTATTTACACATCACTTTGCAATTCAACATAAATCAAAGGAAATCTTTGAATCTCATTTCTACATTCCACACCTAAGTTCATGTCATCCATATCCTTAATAAATTAGTTCCTTAATTTTTCCGTTACATTATAGCAGGAATTCCAATGTTTATCACATAGTTCATTCGCAAATTGTTACATAATTTTCAAACATCTCTAAATTCCAATTAAACTTGAACACATATAATTCACTATCTCAATTTCATGGTTCTACGTCCAATTTGGGCAAAATCATTATTTATCATTACAATTTAACCTAGGGTTCCCAAGAAAAAAAAATAAAGTTCCATAAATATTCAAACTTCTCACACCATTACCTTGCATCCCAATTTTCTCCTTGATTAACCATCTAAGGGTCATACTCCATCATCTTAACTCATCAATTTAACTCCCAACACCTTCAAACCCCAAAACCCCCAATTCTCATACTTTACACTACATGCTCCAAAAATGGAAATTTTTGTATTTAGATAATAAAATACCACCAATCTATCTATCAATGTAAGTATTGAAGAGAACTAGAGTCCCTACCTCAAGAATCAAGCAAGAAAAGTAAGCTTTGAGAGGAATCCTTCGCAATCCCGAATTTCAATCGGTTAAAAATGTAGATCTTCAAGCCTTCTCCACCCTTGATGCAAGAATCATGGTGGATTGTTGATCAAAGTAGAGGAAATCCAGATTTTGGGGCTAGGGTTTCGGACTTGGGTAAAGAGGAAGG
Organism: Camellia granthamiana; assembly: GCA_036172215.1. Classification (NCBI taxonomy): domain Eukaryota; kingdom Viridiplantae; phylum Streptophyta; class Magnoliopsida; order Ericales; family Theaceae; genus Camellia; species Camellia granthamiana. The sequence continues at coordinate 60,160,481 of CM069905.1, forward strand.
AAGAGGGAAGAAGAAAATATAAGAAATGATCCAAAAATCCCGTTTTTAAAGCTGCTGTCCCGTAATTCCCGCTCGAGCGGACTGATTTCCGCTCGAGCTGACCTGCCCTCAGCACAGATTTCGAAACTTTGAACAAGAATAACTTTCCCATCCGGACTCCGTTTTAGGTCGTTCTTGTGTCCAAATTGAAGCCCCGGAAATAAGCTTTTCAATGGTTCTAATCTCACTTCCAAATTCAAAGTGTGGAAAAAGAAAATGACAAAAGAGTGACGGCTGGTCGTAGACGAATTATTCTAATTAAAGCTTTTGATCCAATCTTACTTTACCATGATATTACCACCTCAACCAATACCCCAAAATAAAATAAGAACATTCCAAATACACAAATAAAAATGTCCAAAAACGAACCCACGTGCCTCGGAAATACAACTCAACCTGGAGACCCGCTCGAGCGCCCAACCTTGCGCTCGAGCGCGCAGACCAACAAAGTCGTCCGCTCGAGCGTAAACTCCCACGCTCGAGCGGAGAATCTCAACTCCCAGAATCGCAGACCGTCTGCAAAATTGCTGGAAACCCCAGAAGTCCGCTCGAGCGTTAACTCTTCCGCTCGAGCGGAGGGAAAAATTCTGAGTCGTCACAATTCAACTCGGAATTGAAATACAAATGCAGTTAGTATGATGCGCTGAGCCCGGTGTATGCAAGATAGATGAATGAATGCAAACATGCTATCATACTGTATGCTAATTGAAACATGCCCTAATCTAACCATCGTAAGTTGGTAAATAAAAGGGAGAAAGACGTGGGGTTGGAAGACATACATCACACACACGCACACTTATTACAAAATTGCCCTCCTCGGAGGGTCCGAATAAATAATATACAATCCCAAATAAGTAATACAGTCCAAATAAATACAAAATCCTAATTAATTAACAAATTAACTAAGGAAAACGGTAAACTAGCATGCAAGCTAGGGACTGCCTCGACTCTACTCCGGGTGCTGGATGATGTATGTTCGGGTTGCCTTTGTGCGGAAATCCACTGCGATGCCCCAATTAGCCTCTGTTTGTAATTGTTTTTGGAATGCGTGCCAAGCTTCGGAAGGCTGCTGATTCTTGATTTGCTGTAACAGAGAGCAGAAAAGGGGCATGGCAATGTATTTTCACATATGTATGCTTGACTACTCTTCAGGGAGTGTAGTCCTCGATCCTCGTGCCACCAATCACGCATCTCGATGCATGATGGCCGAAGAGTCGAATTGCACTACTCAATATGAAATGAATGCACGTTACAACAAGACCGAGACTCCGTCATGGATAATCCGGAGTGTCGGTGACTGGGAATTGAGACACGTTTCGTCACTCAAAGTACGAAACGTCCCTCATTTCCCATGCTCGGGGTAACTCCTACCCCAAACACAATGCGATATGCATGACATGCATGAATGCAACTAAGATACAACCTAACATGCACAATGCTATGGAATGGCATACACGATGCACGAGGTAACATGGCATACATGATGCACTAACATATAACCTAGCATACACAATGCTATGAAATGGCATACACAATGCATGATGGACTTACACCAACATGAGCGGACCTCAGCCACACTCACATAAGTGGCCATTAGATGAAAATGAGACACTCGAAATGCGTACACGCGTGCACGCAAACCGAGGACCGAACCTAAGGCACGAATGCCACTCTACCAAAGCATGGTAAGGCATGGAACATGGTATGCAAACAAGAAAATTTCAGCACTGAAATATGATGCTAAACAGCCCCGAATCATGAAAACATGGCACCCGATGCATGAGGTGAGACCCGAAACTCAAAACTAGGCACATAGAATGACTTATAGCTATACAAAGCATGCATTATTTGATCATGAAGCATGAAGATAGAATCAAGGCAGTCCCAAAACATGAACTTTCTTAGTTCAAAGCATGGCCAAAAGGTGTTAGCAAGATGGGCTAAAGTAGCATGCAATTTTGACTAGTGAACATGGTTTACATGGCAAGTATATAATGCAAGTGAGCACTCACCAAACCAGAAAAAATCAGTGAACTAAACATGCCAAAATATTCCCAAATAACCATGGAAATGCAGCCAATACATGCACAAATGAGGGGCTCCTTTAGAGGGCATACAAAGGGATTATTAAGCACATGCAAGATAGACATGAAGCATGACCAAAACAACTCTGGAAATCAAATATGGTAGTCCCAAATCTCACCAAATTGACCCTAAAATGTGACTAAGAAGCATGCAAAAGAGGGGTCCCTTTGGAAGGCCAAAATGACCACCAAACAAGTCAAGGTGAGAGGGGGTCACCCCCCTCGGATTTGGAGTCTCAAAACAGTGTTCTAGCCACTGAAAATCCACTGGATTTCAGTGGCTAGAAGGCCAAACCAAGCATGCAACAAGGGCTTAGGTGTAAGGCTCAAAATAGGAGGTAGTCAAGCATACAAGGAAGCATATGACCTTAAAAAAAATGGAACCTTAACAAAACATGAAGATGATGTCAAAACAAGCCTTTTTCCAGTTTATAACAAGTCTCAAAAATGAGTACAAATAGGGCTAATCTATCATGCAAAAATGGCCCTAAAAGTGAGAATAGGGACAATGGACAGCAGCTGGTCCCAAATGGTGAAGAACTCTTCAACAAAGTTGAAGAGGGGCTCAAAATAAGGTACTTTACAGTTTACATCAAGCCACGAAAATAATCACAAGTAAGGTCAAACTAGCATGCAAGAAAAAGGGCCTAAAAGAGGGATAAAGAGGCAAGTGATAGTAGCTGTCCTCAAACAGAGGAGAGTCCTTCAACAAAGTTGAAGAAGGGCTCAAAACAAGCCACTTCACAGTTTATGACCAAACCCAAAACAGCTTACAAATAAGCCTAAAATAGTATGCAAAAATAGGCCTAAAAGGAGGGTTTAAACATAAAGGGTAAGAAGGAAATCTCAAACAGAGAAAGACCCTTAATAAAACATGAAAAAAACACTCAAAATATGACTATTTTCAGTTTGGGTTGGAGCCCAAAAATGTAAGCAACAAAGGCTAAAATTGCATGCAAAGAAAGAGCCAAAAGAGAGGGAAAGGGGACTTACCCTTGTAGACTAAGCTTCCAGTAGCTTTTGGATCAAGGAATGGTGCTTTCAACCTCTGCAAAAGGCTTGCAAGATGCTGGAATGAGTGATGGAGGTGTGGTGCTATGGCTTGTAGTGAAAGAAGTGCAAAGAAATCTAACTTTTAAGGCACAAAACACACAATATAGAGAGAGAGGAAGCACTTTGGCTTTTTTTCAAAGCTCAGCCCTTGGCTAAGGAAGAGGACCCTTCCTTATATAGAACAAAGCAAAGCTTAAGCTTCTTGAACAAGCTTTTCTTGGCTTTGATCCCTCCATACACGTGTATGGAGGGCAGATATAAGGAATCCAGCTGGTACAAAAGATTTTCCCGGAAACCAGCTGAAATAGGGGGGGTGCCGGCCATCATCAATGGCCGGCAGTGCCACACTGATGGCCGACATGTGTTCACAAATAGCTAGCAGGGGCTAAGCCATGGCCGGCAGTGCACCACAGGGGCCACCCTGAAAGGACCAGGTCAGGGTTCAAAAATGAGACAAAAAGGATACAAGGTTCTGAAAACCCGAACCAGTGACGTTCCGCCGCGGCAGTTGAATGCTGGGCAAGCAATCGAACCAGCCGTTGGGTGTACCTACAAGCACAACTAAGTCTTGAGGACGGTCAAAAATGGGGTGCCTACAGTTGGCCCTCTTTGACAGAACTCAGAAGTCATAACAATGACGAGAGTGATTGTCAAAGCCCAGAGACGACCCATTTTTGACAAAGCCGGAGACTTAGACAAACAGGTGAGATAAACAGAGATGTGTGCCCGCAGGCAGGGGGGGCAAAATGCAACTGGCAATGCAAGACGCCGAAGGTGACTCAATGATCATGCAAATGCTGCAAGCTGTAATGAAGCACATATTCACAATAGATGCAACAGTTTTAAGCAAGAATGCAAAGCAACAACTACATTTCATGCAGTTAAGAATGCGGAGAATTATTCAATTCTCGCCACGTCTCACACGGAGAAGATATAATACCTGCGCGGTTCGTCTGGTCACACCAGCCTCAAATGAACCGTACATACAATATCGTGCCTCATGGTGCTGGGGATCTCTCGCTTTTTCTTGGTCGAATCACAGGTGCTACTTTTCTCCCTGACTATGGTTGTAGCTTTCCCTATTCTCCAACAGGGTGACAAACTAGGTTGATTCAGTATCCAGAATTGAGACGCACACATATGCTATCTCAATCTATGGGGCTACCATACAGATTTCAAGCCGAGGATATACCCCTGGGTATTTAAACCAGACTTTAGTCTCGGAAATCCCGAACCTTTACGTTCTAGTCATGAGCCATTCGAACTCTAGTTTCCACCGTCTCAGTTGGTCTCCTAGGAACTCACTGCAAACACAGGCAGGTGGCTATACCAGACCACCGGAAGTCGTTCGGGCAATACAAACACCAAAGGAATTGCACCTTTAGAGGATTTAAGGTCTCTTAGACCGGACAATAAAACAGATACGATACAATGGATGTAATAGATGTGATACAATAGATAAGTACAATAGATGCAAAATGGTGACATACGCCAACCACGCTGGACTCGTGAGTGGAGGAAGAACAAAGAAAATTAATCAGGAGCGCGTTCCACGCAACCTAAGATAAATTCTAGACACGCTGAAATCATGTGAGGAAGGGGACCCTCAAACCACGCTGAAATCGTGAGAAGAGGAAGAACAAAGAAAATTAATCAGGAGCGCGTTCCATACAACCTAAGATAAATTCCAGACACGCTGAAATCGTGTGAGGAAGGGGACACTCAAACCACGCTGAAATCGTGAGAAGAGGTCCAAAAACAACCGCTCAAGTGCACGCGCAACGCAACCTGAGATAAAATCCAAACACGCTGAAATCGTGTGAGGAAGGAACAAAGAGAGAAACATAGGGACTTATTCTAGTGTTTCGGAATGGTATAAGCATTGGAACGTATTCCGAACACTTTTAACCGAAGGGAGAGAAACATAGGGACGTATCCCGGTGTTTCGGAATGGTGTGAGCATTGGAACGTATTCCGAACGCTTTTAACCGAAGAGGGAGAAACATAGGGACGTATCCTGGCGTTTCAGAATGGTGTGAGCATTGGAACGTATTCCGAACGCTTTTAACCGAAGAGGGAGAAACATAGGGACGTATCCTGGCGTTTCAGAATGGTGTGAGCATTGAAACATATTCCGAACGCTTTTAACCGAATAAGGAGAAACATAGGGACGTATCCCGGTGTTTCGGAATGGTGGGAGAAACGTGGGGACGTATCCCGGTGTTTCGGAACGTATTCCAGGGTTTAGGAAAGGAAGAAGAAACATAGGGACGTATCTCGGTGTTTTGGAAAGGAATGAGAAACATGGGGACGTATCCCGGTGTTTCGGAATGAAGGGAGAAACATGGGGACGTATCCCGGTGTTCTGCAAGGAATGAGAAACATAGGGACGTATCCCGGTGTTTCGGAAAGAGAGAGAAACGTAGAGACGTATCCCGGTGTTTTGGAAAGAATGGAGAAACATAGGGACGTATCCCGGTGTTTCAGAATAAAAGATGCGGGCATTGGAACGTGTTCCAAATGCTCTAAACTAAAGGAGGTCTAACCCGTCGCACGCGCGAGGAGAAAGAATGATAATTACAAGTGAAATGGTGCATAACAATGCAAGTAATGAGCATAACAATGCGAGATAGATGTGCATAATCAATGCAATGAATGGGTATAACAATGCTAGTGAAGTGGGTGCATAACAATGCAATTGGAACGTTCATCACGATGCAAGTGAAGTGGGTGCATAACAATGCAATTGGAACGTGCATCACAATGCAAGTGGAACGTGCGTGACAACGCATATTTGAAACAAAATACCGAATAAGGGAATACAAGCCTTAACGAGACCAAATTCAAACGCGACCTCTGATTTACCTTTCGGAGGGGTTTGCAACACACTCAGCTCAAAAACGGACACACCTTGTTCATATCAGAGAGAGATAACATTTGCTGCTACTTTAATTGCCATTCTGACTTGAAGTAGGCTTAAGCTTGGGGCCGAGATACACTCATACTTCAGAGTAGTGACAAGGCTTGAGGAGATACATTCGGAGTACAATCACAGAATTTGCTGAAGGTGAAACACACTCAGATGCTTCGATTTTCCCTCTTTTCTTTTGCTTTGCAGTCTGGAACCCATATAGCTTCAGATAGGTCCTAGTTTCACTGTTCTCACATGACCTGGGTTGAACCATGCGGTTTTATGAAAGAACGAATCTTGTTTTGCACAAACGTGAAGAATGGCACAGCACTTTGAGCACAAAACGATTTTATTTTTGAAATTGAGAGATGAGTTTTCGACCAGGTATTGAGCCTACGACTGAACATGGTGAAAAAGACTCAACAACAAAAAAACAAAAGGTAGATAACCTAAACACATCGAGACACGCTCGGAACGACTCAAAGCAAGAATCGAGACAAACAAAACAAGAGACATGACACACCAACGTGTTACAAAGATGAGAGACCTCTTAGTGCGCGAGGAGCCAGTTTCTCCGGGTATTATTCCCACCCTTTCTCATTTGTGATTCTCACATCACTCGGCCCTCAGGCTCTGTTTTTCTGAAAAAGCCCTTTTTCTCACTTTTTCTCTCAACGCACATCTCTCTATTCTTCAATCTCTCATTTTTTATCCCTGCCCTGGGTGGTTGATGGATAAACAGAAAGTTGCAGGGTCTTGCCCCTAGCATTCCGCTAGATTCTTCTTCTTCTGCTCACAACAGTGAGTTTCTCCCACAGAGGGGTTGCGCTACAACTGGGTGTGTAGCAAATCTGCAGCTGACATCGGTCGACGGTGCTCTGTTGGGGAGTTTGGATGTGATCAGATCTGTCCAGATGAGGGAGTGGAATATCTGGCCCCATTCCAGTTCGTGCTTCGCACTTGGCTTGATACCTCATTGCTTGGAGGATGTGAGAGCTTTCTGCCCTTTTGCTGTTAGCTTCAGTTGTGCCCTCTTCTGGCCGGTAGAGTGTCTTTCTTGGCAAGTATGGTGCCCTTTCTGGCAAGTATGTTGACAATGGGGAAAAGACAGAACACCTGACTCAACTGTGCCCCTAGTTCATCATTTCGACCATTTTTTTATTTTTGGCTTTCTACTAAAACAATTTTGACCAAAAATGAGAGTTAGATTAACATACTTGTTCAATTTTCTGATTTAAAATCATACAAGTCAGGCTATAAGCACTGAAAATTTTCCTTTTTTGGGTCCAAGAAAAAGGTTCAGTTTTGGAAAAAATGGAATAATTTTCGAGAAAATTAGTCAACCTCAGTAAAAATTCTCAAAAACTATTTTTGCAAACAACCAATGCTCAACAAGCACAGAACCTATTCTTGAGACACACAACCTCGGATCTGGAGGAAAATTGCCCCTTGCTCGAAGAGAGCTGCATGGCAACGGAAAGTTGCCCCTTGTTTGAACGACACCGCCGCGCATTGAATGGCAACGGAAAGTTGCCCCTTGTTTGAATGGCACCGCAGCGCATTGTAGTCAGTCCTCAGAGTGACGAACACAACCAAATCCTTAGATACAGAGAAGACAAAGATGACCAGAACCATCGCATGGACACAATCAAATTGAAGTGTTTTACGGCTGGACTTCAGGATGAAGTTGCCTACGTATCCCAAAGATGGGAATCAAGCCTTACGTAGTTCGGGGTTAAGGTACACTCGGGTATTAACCTCTCCTTTTGCGCTCTAACTTTTGCCAAGGCCGCCCGATGCGGGTTTTCGACCTTGCGAGCTTCTTTTCCTTTTCTTTTTAATCCTTTTCTTCTCTTTTTTTCTTTTTTTCTCTCTTTTTTTTTTTTTTTTTTCTTTTCTTCTTTTTTTCTTTTTGCTTTTTGTATATATATATTTTTGTCTCGCTCTAACTTTTGCCTGGGTCGCCCTTCTGGGTTTTCGACCCAGCGAGCCTCTCAAAGGGTAAAAGTGTAACAAGTCCATGCCAAATGGTTTTAGGATCTCGAAGCCATCCGTATCCAAGAGAGTGACTGTTGTATCGATTTGCAGAAGGATCCATCTCCGGCTCTTCGAGCACATCGGACATTTTCGCCCCTAGTTCGAGGGGTGCTTCTGTTTTAGCTCCGCAAGCTTCTTCTGATGAGGTCTGATCTTCTTGATCTGACTTTGGTGCCTCTTGTTCGAGGGTTGTTTCAAATCTGGCCACACGGGCCTCATATCGCGGTTGACCGTTGAATACTCTAAATCCAAGGTCAAGGTTTGAAAGCAAGGGCTCAAGTCTCGAGGCTGAGAGTGATCCTAAACTGCACAATCTCAAGAGCGATTCCACACAGGTCTTCGCAAGACCGCGCAAAACATTTTGTTTTTGAAAGTTTTTAAGAAGGTGACAAATTGCTCGCGCTGAAGATAATGTGGAACCAGTCTGGGTCAAGCCAGGGTCCTTCTCAGTACTCACGCTGACAAGCACGATTTCATTCATTAAAAGGCTTAGCATGCCTCTCTTTCTCTCAATTGATCAAAGTTTTGCAAATCCCGAGGAATTCCTTCCTCTTCGTTTTCACCGCAGTGTTCAAAAAGTTTTGGAAAACTTAGGTCGATGCAATGAATTCAAGGCACAGAAAAGACATAGCTTCTAGTCAAATACTGCCATCTCATTTAGAATTTCTGGCATAACCGGCACAAGGTAGAGGCAAACACAAGAATGTGAAAATCACTGCTGTTCATTCAAATCTGTTGGTGTAACCGGCTCCAGGCAGAAACAGACTCAAAACAAAACGAAAAGACAAATGCAAAACAAAATGGTGATGCCCGAGGTAACACCCCCGGAATCACCCGACCTTTTGTACAATAGGACTGACTCGATACAACAAGAATGACCCTAAACAAAAAGACTGACTCAAAACAAAGAGACAGACTCAAAATAACACAACAAGACTGACCCAATACCTAAGTCAGAATGTACAAAAACCAGCATCCACAGATGCTCAAAACAGTGCGTGCCATACACCAAATCTGAAATAAACTGAACGCCGCCCGCAGGTGGTTCATCCCTCGATCACATCACATTATCCCCCACAAGTTCACTGATCAAGTGCCGATAGACTTTGCAGGACCTGGTGCGGGGATGACCCCGTTGTCAATTAAATTTTGTATCTCGTGGCGGAGACGGACGCAACTGTCGGTGTCATGACCGGTTTGTTGATGGAAAGCACAGTACTTAGTCGGGTCATGCTTTGGAGGGAGAGGATCGGGTAGAGGCCGTTGCTCTAACGGTTTCAGATGTCCTTTCCTGAGTAGGACCCCCAGGGCTTTAGACAAAGACATATAGAGTGGGGTGAAAACCCTCTTGCCTCGGGGTAGATAGTCTGAAGTTCGGGGGTTTGAAGTGGATGCACCAACAAAGGGGGTGGCTGCTCTTGGTGTGGTGGTGGCGACCATGCCCACTTCAGAAGATCTTGCAGCTGCATCACCACTGGTGGTCGCATTCGAACTGCGGGAAAACGCCCTCCTGGGCTGCTCCTTCTCCTGGTCAATGAGGCCCTGTTTCATAGCATCCTTGATCTGTACTCCCATCTCATGCAAATCTGAAAAGGTAGGGAAGGGGAGCACGATCATTTTCTGCATTAGTTTGGGCTGGAGGTTGCGCACAACCATCCGTATTTGATCCTTATCCATTGGTCTAATGGTCATCATTGAAGCTTTGGCCCTCCAGCGGGCCACGAATTCTGAGAAGCTCTCCTTAGGCTCCTGCCTCGTCGTCTCAAGATCACGGGTCGTAATCTCGATTTGGGTATTGTATGAATATTGTGCGACGAAGGCCTCGGCCATCTCCTCTCAGCTTCGTTTCACTGAATCCTTCAATTTGGCGTACCAGATGGCCGCAATACTCGACAGGGTTCTGCCAAAAAGGGAAAGCTTCTGTAATCTTGTCAAGCCCATCGGGCGCAGAACATCTGAAAACAAACTCAGGTGGACCATGGGATCTCCCGACCCGTCAAAACGGTCGATGTGAGGCATCTTGAACCTGTCCGACAGTGTCACAGCTGCGTCGATATACCCGTCCTCAATATCCGGGATGGATTTTACCCCCTGGGATTTCTTGAACAACTTTTCAAGCTTGCTCAACTTCAACGCTGTATGGTTTACCTCGAACTCAAAGGGAGAGTCCGGTGGGTTGATTGGTGCTTTAGACAGCTGGGGTAAGATTGGGGGCGGAGCCGGCCCTGTCGGAATGTTCGTACCTTCCTGGACATTTGGCGTCTCCCCGGGTATTGGATCTACTGGTGGGGGGGAGCTTGATGCGAAGCAGATGCTCCGTTTTGCTGTTACAATCTGGTGATTAGCTCTGCCTGTTGGGCCATGACCGCAGCCTGCTGTTTGGCGAATTCAGCTTGGCGGACAGCATCTTGCTGCATGAGTTTCATACTTTCTTGCATCTGGTGCATCATTGCCTCCATCCCTGATGTGTTTTGCTGATCCATCTAACTGACTGGTATCTATCCTTGCAGTAGAAACTGAGACCTCAGCCTGACTGTTCACTGGTGGGGTGGATAAGGGCCACTGATCTGGTAACTGCTGAACTGGTGATTTGTGCCTGACTGGCCCTTTTATCTTGCCTCTGGCAAAGGAACACTGATTGCCCTTGAACTGAATCTCTAACCTGACAATGTCTATCAGCACAAGTTTGATGAACCTCGGGGGATATCGGAGCCTTCTGAAGCTATGGTTCTAGGACTACCTAGCAAAAGAGAAAACAGACAGTACCTCAGCTCAACTTCACCAAAACAGATACGAGTGTAGCAGGATGACTGTGCCCTCTACTGAATTCTGGCCCCAAAATTCAGCCTCAAATCTGATACCCTCAGGTAAACTGAATCCCAAAATACTGAACTGGTGCCCGCAGGCCTGATGCCCAAACTTGTAAACTGATACATGCATTTCCCTGTAGAGACGCACTCTAAAAGCACATAGCAGATAAGTGAGAGCCAAAACACCCCTATGTTGGGGTAGGGTTTCCCTGTCCTATTTTGTCAGGAGCTAGGGTTTCACTACGCACGCAGCGGTTTCAAACAACCTATCGGGTGAGCAACCTGTCCTAGTTTGGAATGGTCACTATGGATCCGAATATGCACTAGGTCGAATGGTCAAAAAGGGTGCCCCGGTAAAACCGGGGTTTGTGTTCCCATACTGGCAGAGCCCACAACCGGTCAACCTTATGGTCATGCCTTGACAAGACAAGCCTCCAGCAAACCGTTCAGGAATAGCAGATGGCAAACACGGTGTCCTAGGCGTACCAATGCAAATGCAATGTAAAGAAACACATAAGTGTAGTCAAAACAAGATATCATGAGTTCGGGTTAAGTTCTCTAACTCCCCAGCAGAGTCGCCAGAAACTGTAGACGTCCCCGAACGCCCCGGGAGGGATGAGTCTCGTTCCGTTCGTTTTGGGCTCATTACAGTTCAGGACTCAAATTGTCACGGTTCTTAATCTGAACCAAAGAATCCAAATCCGGCAAATCGTTTTGAGAAAACAGATTTTTTGAAAGAAGTGCCAAACATGGACTGCTTTGCCAGATACAGAGTCGCCACTTAAATATTTTATTTTGGGAAATTTCGGAAACCCTGACTCGTGCCTAAGGCCACGTGTCCGTCATCACCAAAGTTGCCTCGGCTCGGGAACTTGGGTACGATTGGGGAAGGTCACTTCGTGAGCATCCCCGCTCGCCCGATCAAAGATCGGCCTTTACTAACCATGATATCTAGTTTTGAAAACATTATGCGTTCTTATTCCGGTTATTAGCTTAGATTTACTATGTCATGCGCACAGCATACAAGTATAGACTGGGTCGCCTGAATTGGAACGAAACATTTCATGTTTGTTTTGAAAATGGTTTGATGGTGCTACTCGCAAGTAGGCTAAGACGTGAATTTGCCACCCTCGGGTGGGCTTAGAAAAGATGGTTTTGCCACTATCTAGTGGGCTTAAAACTCACAGTCAATGCATTGTTCCAATCCAAATAACCCAACCTTCACCCACAGGCATTTAGGCAGGTATATCACATAAGCACATAGCCTCATGATAAGCATGCTATCATGGCAGTCACTTACACACATGCAAGGATACTAAAACATAAAAACTTACCGAGTACTCCAAGCCAAAACAGAAGCTAATTAGAAATCATGAATGATCCTAACTATACAGAAATGCCTAATGCAACATATGCAAAAATGCAACTATAGCAGGCTCGGCTATTCTAAACATGGCATATGGAATGCTACAACTAACATGTATTCAACTCGGAATTGAAATACAAATGCAGTTAGTATGATGCGCCGAGCCCGGTGTATGCAAGACAGATGAATGAATGCAAACATGCTATCATACTGTATGCTAATTGAAACATGCCCTAATCTAACCATCGTAAGCTGGTAAATAAAAGGGAGAAAGATGTGGGGTTGGAAGACATACATCACACACACGCACACTTATTACAAAATTGTCCTCCTCGGAGGGTCCGAATAAATAATATACAATCCCAAATAAGTAATACAGTCCAAATAAATACAAAATCCTAATTAATTAACAAATTAACTAAGGAAAACGGTAAACTAGCATGCAAGCTAGGGACTGCCTCGACTCTGCTCCGGGTGATGGATGATGCATGTTCGGGTTGCCTTTGTGCGGAAATCCACTGCGATGTCCCAATTAGCCTCTGTTTGCAATTGTTTTTGGAATGCGTGCCAAGCTTCGGAAGGCTGCTGATTATTGATTTGCTGCAACAGAGAGCAGAAAAGGGGCATGGCAATGTATTTTCACATATGTATGCTTGACTACTCTTCAGGGAGTGTAGTCCTCGATCCTCGTGCCACCAATCACGCATCTCGATGCATGATGGCCGAAGAGTCGAATTGCACTACTCAATATGAAATGAATGCACGTATAAACACAACAAGACCGAGACTCCGTCATGGATAATCCGGAGTGTCGGTGACTGGGAATTGAGATACGTTCCGTCACTCAAAGTACGAAACGTCCCTCGTTTCCCGTGCTCGGGCTAACTCCTACCCCAAACACAATGCGATATGCATGACATGCATGAATGCAACTAAGATACAACCTAACATGCACAATACTATGGAATGGCATACACGATGCACGAGGTAACATGGCATACACGATGCACGAGGTAACATATAACCTAGCATGCACAATGCTATGAAATGGCATACATAATCCATAATGCACTTACACCAACACGAGTGGACCTCAGCCACACTCACATAAGTGGCCATTAGATGAAAATGAGACACTCGAAATGCGTATACGCGTGCACGCAAACCGAGGACCGAACCTAAGGCACGAATGCCACTCTACCAAAGCATGGTAAGGCATGGAACATGGTATGAAAACAAGAAAATTTTAGCACTGAAATATGATGCTAAACAGCCCCGAATCATGAAAACATGGCACCCGATGCATGAGGTGAGACCCGAAACTCAAAACTAGGCACATGGAATGACTTATAGCTATACAAAGCATGCATTATTTGATCATGAAGCATGAAGACAGAATCAAGGCAGTCCCAAAACATGAACTTTCTTAGTTCAAAGCATGGCCAAAAGGTGCTAGCAAGATGGGCTAAAGTAGCATGCAATTTTGACTAGTGAACATGGTTTACATGGCAAGTATATAATGCAAGTGAGCACTCACCAAACCAGAAAAAATCAGTGAACTAAACATGCCAAAATATTCCCAAATAACCATGGAAATGCAGCCAATACATGCACAAATGAGGGGCTCCTTTAGAGGGCATACAAAGGGATTATTAAGCACATGCAAGATAGACATGAAGCATGACCAAAAAAACTCTGGAAATCAAATATGGTAGTCCCAAATCTCACCAAATTGACCCTGAAATGTGACTAATAAGCATGCAAAGAGGGGTCCCTTTGGAAGGCCAAAATGACCACCAAACAAGTCAAGGTGAGAGGGGGTCACCCCCCTCGGATTTAGAGGCTCAAAACAGTGTGCTAGCCACTGAAAATCCACTAGATTTCAGTGGCTAGAAGGCCAAACCAAGCATGCAACAAGGGCTTAGGTGTAAGGCTCAAAATAGGAGGTAGTCAAGCATACAAGGAAGCATATGACCTTAAACAAAAATGGAACCTTAATAAAACATGAAGACGATGTCAAAAAAAGCCTTTTTCCAGTTTATAACAAGTCTCAAAAATGAGTACAAATAGGGCTAATCTATCATGCAAAAATGGCCCTAAAAGTGAGAATTGGGACAATGGACAGAAGCTGGCCCCAAATGGTGAAGAGCCCTTCAACAAAGTTGAAGAGGGGCTCAAAATAAGGCACTTTACAGTTTACATCAAGCCACGAAAATAATCACAAGTAAGGTCAAACTAGCATACAAGAAAAAGGGCCTAAAAGAGGGATAAAGAGGCAAGTGATAGTAGCTGTCCTCAAACAGAGGAGTTGAAGAGGGGCTCAAAAAAAGCCACTTCAAAGTTTATGACCAAACCCAAAACAGCTCACAAATAAGCCTAAAATAGTATGCAAAAATAGGCCTAAAAGGAGGGTTTAAACACAAAGGGTAAGAAGGAAACCTCAAACAGAGAAAGACCCTTAATAAAACATGAAAAAAAACTCAAAATATGACTATTTCCAGTTTGGGTCGGAGCCCAAACATGTAAGCAACAAAGGCCAAAATTGCATGCAAAGAAAGAGCCAAAAGAGAGGGAAAGGAGACTTACCCTTGTAGACTAAGCTTCTAGCAGCTTTTGGACCAAGGAATGGTGCTTTCAACCTCTGCAAAAGGCTTCCAAGATGCTGGAATGAGTGATGGAGGTGTGGTGCTATGGCTTGTAGTGAAAGAAGTGCAAAGAAATCTAACTTTTAAGGCACAAAACACACAACATAGAGAGAGAGGAAGCTCTTTGACTTTTTTTCAACGCTCAGCCCTTGGCTAAGGAAGAGGACCCTTCCTTATATAGAACAAAGTAAAGCTTAAGCTTCTTGAACAAGCTTTTCTTGGCTTTGATCCCTCCATACACGTGTATGGAGGGCAGATATGAGGAATCCAACTGGTACAAAAGATCTTCCCGGAAACCAGCTGAAATAGGGGGGGTGCCGGCCATCATCAATGGCCGGCAGTGCCACACTGATGGCCGGCAGGTGTTCACAAATAGCCGGCAGGGGCCAAGCCATGGCCGGCAGTGCACCACAGGGGCCACCCTGAAAGGACCAGGTCAGGGTCCAAAAATGAGACAAAAAGGATACAAGGTTCTGAAAACCCGAACCAGTGACGTTTCGTCGCGGCAGTCGAATGCTGGGCAAGCAATCGAACCAGCCGTTGGGTGTACCTACAAGCACAACTAAGTCTTGAGGACGGTCAAAAATGGGGTGCCTACAATACTTTATGTGCACAAAATGATGATTTTCATTGATAACAATTAACATGTCATAACAAAACAACTGTTGGAACAATTTGTATTGAAATCTTCAGTTAGTGGTCTTTAGGTCTTCAAAACTTGGCTATAATCTTGTCTATGTAGAACAGAAATTTGGTGCTTCAAGTCGCATTACTAAGTCGTTTTCCTAAAGAGAATATTTGCACCTACCAAAAGGTGTAGAGATTAAGCCATTAAGCGTGAATCTTTAGTTTATGTGTTGAATAACCATCAACCGATTGAAACAACTCTCAAATGAAAGAAGGGAGTGACAAGTTGATTATTAAAATGAGATTATTATTATGAAAGTTAGATAACAAAAGGCTAAGAATAACATAATTCAAGCTATATACAAAGACTAATGCTACAACAAATGAACTAATCAAAGCTTAAACCAATTAAATAGAGTTGGACAACCCTAAAAAAACAATCTCTAATAAGTCAAAAACAGTGGCTGAAAAAGTAATAAAAGAGCTCAAAAGCTAAACAAAAGTTAAAGGTAATGAAGCTTTACAAGCGGAAACAAGGAGGGATGGCCAACCCCTCCAATTTTAAGACTTCAAACCATGTTTTTTGGCCTTAGTTCAATTCTGAAAATCAGTTAAAAAATTAAAGAAAAAGAGTGTACAGGAATCAAGGGTTGAGCTATAAAAATAGGTGCAAGTAAGGGTGTTAACCTTACCACCTTTGGTAGCTTGTCCAAACCCAAGTTCTAACACTTAAAATAGATGTAAAACAACCTAAGAATACAATAAATAGGTAAAAATGAAGTAAGAAAAAGTAAGAACAAAAGTTACAAGCTTATACCTCTCAAAATGGAGTAAGCTTTGGTTTATAATCAAACTCACCCTTGACATACTCTCAAGCTTGAATTATGCTTCTCAAGGGTCAACCAAGGCTCTAAGATAATGAGTCAAGGTTGTGTATGGTGTATATAGATGATACAAGGTTGGTAGGTTAACTTAAAGGTAGCTTGCAATGGAAAAAGGAGGAAGGAAGAGCTCAATCTATGTGTATAGGCTTTCTCTCAATTGTTCAACCCTCAAAACAGAGGTATATGGTCATATTTATAGAATTTGAGCACAAAAGGTAATAAATATCTTCAACAATGGACAGTTGGCGGCCTCCTGCCCAAAACAGTGTTTCTCGCTATTGAAACCTGGCCAGCCCTCAATAGCTACAGCTGGGCCTCAATGAATTCCCCTGTTTTTCTATTTCAGCCTCAACACGGGGTGGTACAAGGTGTACAAAGGGATTTCTTGGGCATGATCAATAGGAATATGGAAGGTTTCGGGTTGTTTCGAAGCTTGAACAAGACTCCTTCGTTGAGACCTCGAATCACACACAATACCACTTTCATCATCGAGTGTTCCAAGTAAAGCGCTCGAGCCTTGCGGGTGGTCAAAAATGGGGTGTCCACAGATTGTTAGAACAATTCATCTTGAAATCTTCAGTTAGTGGTCTTCGGGTCTTCAAAACTTGGCGATGATCTTATCTATGTAGAATAGAAATTTGGTGCTTTAAGTCGCATTACTAAGTCGCTTTCCTAAAGACAATATTTGCACACACCAAAAGGTGTGCAGAGGGTTACAGTAAATTTGCCTCTAGGATACAGTGAAGCCTGATCTAAAGATCAAGTCTACTGACGACAGTAGATCAGAATACTCTTGATATAATCAAGAAAACTAAGATACTGATAATCAAATCTACAGAACTTGATTACCTACAAGAAAAATAGAAATTTTCTTAAGAAACTCTTAATCGAAAACTCAAAATCAAGAGGGAGGGAGAGAGAGAGAGAGAGAGAGAAAATTGCAAGAATGCTTTTGAATTTTTTTGGATGGAATGAAATGGCTGATTTCGTAACCTATTTATAGGCCTTGGTGGATTTGATCAAATAGTCATGTCCTTTGATCGCATCCGATCAGATCTGACCATTGAATCGACGATCTATGGTGCAGATCATTCTCACACCGAATAGCTACCTTGACCGATCATACTTAATCACAATCGGGTGCCATCTCATCTGTACGATCATGCACATCTCCAATCAACGGCTATGATCCAACCGCTCCAGTTTGGATACACAACCGTTCGACGGCTATGATTAAATCGCTCCAGATCGGATACACAACTCTTCGATCGGTTGGTTGACACATCGGCAACGGACGCCATGTCACTTCCACGTGGAGCTGATTGTATTCCATGTTACCCATGCCACATTGGATCCACGTCATAGCTCCAACCTATTCGATGCAAATAGGAAAGCACCCTCATGGCGTCGGTGCAAAGTGCAATGTGCGCTATCAAACGCCACATAGCCCACTGCCTACGCCATGCGCGGGCGCGTGTACGGATGGTGTGAGGCACCATCCTTGCGGTGTGAGTGCATGCACACTAGCTTTCACCTCACAATTCCATATTCAAATCAATATTCCATGTAGCACTTCATTAAGTGCTCCGTGTTTTTTTCTATTTCCGATGTGGGACAAAGTCCCCAAACTTATTTCAAGCTTTCCAAAGAAAAACAATGAAGGTTTTGAAAACACCCAAAAATTAAACTATACATTTTAAAAACCATTTTGAATATTCCCCAACAACAACAATTGAAAAAACATTGAGCCAACTAATCCATCCCATATCTTCTACGTATTTTGAAAACACCTTTACAGAAAAACCTTTGGTCATGGGATTTGCAACTATTATATCAGTACTAATATGTTCAATACTGACTTCTTACTTCTTGACAAGGTCTCTGACATTAAGGTACTTTATGTCAATATGCTTGCTTCAGTTGCCACTTTTGTTGTTGTTAGGAAAATAAATAAATATTTGAAGCCGAATTATCACAGTAAAATCTTAATGGTCTAGAAATTGAATACACAATCTGAAATTTTGTGATAAAATTTCTTAACCAAATAGCATGTGATGCTGTTTCAAAGTACGCTATAAACTCTACTTCCATTCTCAATGATGCAATTATTGTCACTTTGGCGCTCTTCCATAAAATAGTACCTCATGCTAGCAAAATCACATATTTTAAAGTGGATTTTTTGAAATCTTGACAACCCACAAAATCCAAGTCTAAAGATCCAACTACTTCAAGATAGTCAATGTGCTTGTGAGAAAGCATGTGGTCATTGGTTCCCTTTACAATAAATAATTAAGAATGTATGATTAATTGTGATATAAAATATAATTAAATTCAAATTAGATTAAAATGTTAGAAATTACATAAATAATTAAGGATTTAAAATTAATTATGATTTAAATATAATCCAATTAAAATTAGATTAAAAATTTAAGAATTAAAATAAATAATTAAGAATTTATAATTAATTGTGATATAATTGAATAATGTTAAAAATTAAAAATTATATATATGAGAGATGATAGAGAAAATAATAACAATAACAATAAAATATATAAGATTTGAGGGTATTATAATCATTTCACATTTATAGTGAATACAATTAACTGTTGCAATTTGATCTAAAATCACGTGAAGACTTTCTCATTATATTTGAACCATAGGAGTAAAGTGCTCCTATATCAAATTATAATGGATAAAATGAATTTTACCCTATATTATATTGACTATGATGTCTAAAATAAAATCTTTTCCGATAGTTGATTTTAAAATACATGGGTCGAGTTTGTGAACGTGTAAATGCAGTTAGTGTGTAATTATTTTGGTGTGTCCTATAGAGATCCAATTCATATTAAGATTGAGTAAAAAAATAGAAAAAAATTGCAAATTGGTTCGAATCAAATTAAATTATATTATTTGGTTTGATTTTCTCAATGTATACTAAAAAAAATTAAGATTTTAGAGACAAAAATTTAGGGATAAAATTATTTTTTAGAGACAAAATATTTTTACTGTAAAAAGTGTCGTTATTATATTTTTAGCAATGAAAATTGGACATTAATGATTAATTATTATTATTTGGGAACCAAATTTTTTTGTTTAAAAAAATAAACCAGTTTGAGACCAAATTATTTTCTCTTTAAAAGTCTATTTATGTGGCATTTTTAAAATTTTGTTGCTGAAAGTCTTATTTTTTACTTTTCGAGATGGCCTTTTAGCGACTATCTTCATGATGATGAAAATTGGTTACTAAATGTCTTTCACAATAAAATTTTCACTTTTAAAGACTAAAACATTTGGTCTCTAAAACTCTTATATGTTGTAGTGAGCTTGGTTTTGATTCTCAAAATAGGTAAACCGTACTTCACTGTTCAATTCTTGATTTTATAATTATGGTTTTGATTTAGAACCGAATCGGATCGTTTAGATATATACATATATAATTTGTTATTTATGATAAACACTGAAATATTTTATTAATATCCTACATATATATATATATATATATGAGTTGTTAACCCTTTTTTTACAAATGTGTAATCTTGTATATTAGTAAAATTAGTTTTAAACAATCATGTAAATAATTTTGTTTGTAAAATGATGATATATTACTTAATCTTTGACCAAGTTACGATTATGTTGTGAATGATGACAAATAAGTTATTTGGTAATTAGGTTAAAAGCCAAAAAATTAATTTTTTAGCTTTTTTGAATCACTTAGACCATCTCCAACGGTGTATCAGAATTGATATCAAATTTAAATTTTGATGAAAAAGACACTGTTCATTGCTCCAACGGTTCATCAGAACTGATATCAAATCGACAATTCATCAAACAATTCATCAAATCGACGACGGAATACTGAATTCACCAAAACACTGTTACGGACCGTTGGAGGGGAGTACCCGGTCGACCAACCGGTTGCGCGGCCGGTCGACCAACCGGTTGTCCCGGAAAAGGTTCAGACAGTTCAGAAAAATGTTCAAACAATTTGAAAAAAAAAAAAAAATCCTCCTAACCGGTTGACCGGCCGGTCGACCACCCGGTTGTCCCGGAAAAGGTTCAGACAGTTCAACAAAAGGTGCAAACAATTTGAAAAAAAAAAAAAAAAAAAAAAAAAAATTTCCTCATAACCGGTCGACCACCCGGTTGTCCCGAAGCACATTTCATGAATTTGGTGCACGGTTGGAGTAAGTAGTATCAAATTTGGTGAAATGGGTCTTTTTTGACTCAGATTTGGTGAAAAATCTGAGTCACCGTTGGAGATGCTCTTATCTCTCTATTTTTGTTACACATTTTTTAAAAAAAAAAAGTCAAAAAAATCAACTTTTATCTTATTTCCAAAAGCAACCCAAAATTCATAAAAATTGAGATTCCAAACCAAATTAAACTGAACAACATTTTCCTAATTCGATTTAATTTGATTCCAAAATTTTCGTAGTACGACTTGTTTTCAAATTTTATAAAATCATAATAATGAATAGTTTTGATTTATTTTGAAACTAAACCATGCTCACCCTTTATATAATAGATTTCATTTACATTTTAGGCATGATGATGCGTTGAGCCCATGACTTGAATTAATTAATTGGGCCTTGGACTAATCTTTCAAATTGAAATAGCACTTTGGGGCCCATTCTTTTGTATTTAGCACAAAGTTATTTAGAGATACTATTTTCTCCTTTTTCTCTTATGCCTTACTAGCATGCACGACTTTAAATAAATAATTAAAATTTTATTTTAAAAATTAAAATAATAATTTTAAAATTTAAAAGAAAAATTACTTAAAATTATGTGAATAAGTTGTTTTTTTTTTTTTTTTAAATTACACTAAAGTCGTATTTTAATTGTGTTGTCTTTACTATTTTATTTTAAGTATTAACTAATAGATATCTTCATCATTACGTGGATCAATAACATTTTAGAGCGAAAAAATTGAATGAATTATAAAAATTACACTTAGCTTAGAAAAATATGTATACTTTATATTAGATCATCTTGAATGACATAAAAACTAAATTTTCTAATTTACAATTGCATAATAAAAATCCATTTAAAATCGAACAAATTGGAGGATGAAATAATTTTGTTCTTAAGAGAGTAGCATTGACCACTTTCCTCAAACTATCCCAAATGAAGTCTTCTCTAACCTACATCGGGCTCTACTTCTAAATCATTTCACCGTTCTTGGTAATCACTTTCAATTCCAGTTTCTAATTCCCTTCCCTACCACACTTTTTTGTTTCCCTTCTTCCAGCTACCATTACAATTTACAGTCCTACAATCAAGCTCTAATTGAACTTTGTTAGAATCTATACCGACTATAGTTTACAATCTCTATCCTCATTAACCAAACTAATCCGTTGTAAATAATATCATTGAATAGTTCATCTTAAAAGGAGATTTATGTAATTTACGAAAGTACGGAATAGTTAGACATGTGGGTGCAATGTTAAAATTAGGTTAACTATTAAAAATATGAGGGAAGATCTCAAATCAATTAGACAATGGATAAAAAAAATCTCATTTTCATAGGGTGCGAGTTTGTGCAAGTCATTTATTATGTTTGATGCAATTTTTTTCGTGTGTCAAACCTGCATCCAAACAATTTATATGTATAGTTTAAATTTTTTTAGTTCGCCCCATTGATACACAATTCTCTTAAAATATAAACCCAAAGTCAGATATAACTTTAGTTGGTCACAATAACACAACATTTGTGTCAACTTTTGTCGACCCAATTCTATTTAATGCCATTTTCTTTATCCAATCCAGCACTAAAAACCAACATTTTTTACTTTTTAGTTTGGAAATTTATTAATTTAAAATTTACAACTACAATTATAAATATAAAAAAAAGAAGATAAATCATTCTACACATAACTAAAAATATAAATCTATAAATAATGTCTAAACGTATAGAGAAATATTTTTGCCATAAATCATTTTGTTAACTAATGTCTATCCCATGAATAAAAATAGATAAAAACTCTAATTTGATCTTAATATCTTTGAATTGAACTGCTTAGGCTGGTCTTAGACTGGTTGAACTGTTCAATTTACTGTTAGCCTTAGAAAATTACGTGTATTTATAATTTACCTAAATGGTAATTTTGTAATCCACTTAAAAATTTATAAATTTTGTATTTTCAATCAACTATGCATAAATAAAAAATTTATTTGAAAAATAAGTGAAAATAGTAACTATTTGAAGTTATATATTTTCATTACATATATTTAAAATAATTTCATAAGAAACTTGACATTAAATTTTTTGAATAATATGTATGCTACCTTTGGATAATGATTACAAAAAAAACAAACAAATAAAATTAATTAAATTTTTTTTAAAATTTTTATAATTATCTAATTCAAATTATTATTATTATTATTATTTTTATATTCTTATCTCAACCAAAAAAAACAATAATTTCTTTCACTTCATTTTCATTTTTTAATTTTTTTTTTAAAATTAACATATATCATTTTATGTTTATTCATATTTCATTTTTGTTTTTATTTTTCAAAATTTTTTGTAATTTTTATGTGTGATATATAGGTATTGAATGACAACATCCGTGTGGTCTAATAAGTATGAAACAAAATTAAGGGTATTGAAAAAGTAATTTAAAAAATTATCCAAAAATAAAGTGTATAGAGTAGATTCAGAATTCATGTGATGTATGGCTACAATCAGAATGCATCTGATCTACATATTTTTTTTTTTGAAAACTTTTTAGATGTATTTTTTAAATGGTATTTTTCAAAAATTGATGTATAAATATTGAATAACAATATCAATGATGGTTAATAAGATTTTTTTTTTTTAAAAAAAAAAAGACGAATTACACTAACGGTTCTTATAGTTTGGAGCTTGTGTCAATTTGATTGCTGACTTTTCAATTATGATACATTAAAATGATAAGTCTTTTACATTTTTATTTTATTTTTTATTTTTTTTTACGAAACTAATGTTTAGTATATGTTTGGATGATGTAATGTGTGGTTGTTTTTGTTAGTGTTTTTGAATGGTTATCATGTAATAGATGCTTGTATTTGTTGTTAACAGATATTTTTAGATGATTATCATGTCATTAATGGTGATTAGACTTTTAATGTGTAATCGATATATTTAATATATGAAATATTTTTGTTTTTGGATTTTTTGATTTAATGAATTGATTTAATAATGATATCAAAATTAACGACATGTTTGACTTTTGAAAAAATAGAAACTAATTTAATGAAAACAAATATAAAAAATTATTTCTACCCTCCTAAAAAATAAAATTATATAAAAATGATGTGTTTTTAATATTTTTTTCACCAATTTAATTTTTAATTTCTTAGAAAATTTTCTAAAAATAGATTCTTAAAACAAAACCAAAGCAAACAGAACTTTTTATAACCAAGAAAATTCCAACATTATTCATTAAAAAAAAAAGGCTATTACATTTCAAATAACATATAAGTTAACCAATACAAAATAAGTTATATGGCGATTTTGCCCTTAAAATGGACCGTTTGCAAAGGAAACATCTTTGATGGTCCTTTTTTGGAACGAAATTCAAAATTCAGGGTCAAATTTATCATAATTGAAATGTAATGCCCCAAAATAAATACAACAAGCCCATCTCATAAGCAGAAATATAATTGAATTAACATGCCTTCATTCGTCAGAGTGGATATATACACATGAGAGATAGATACAAGAAGAAATGAAGGTTACACAGATAATCATTCGCCTTAATGGCTTACATCTTTCCAAGATAATTCTTGGTTACAACAAAGTGGACCTTCAATCCAATACATTTAAAGCCCTTTGGCAGCACAAAAGTTAAGTACAAAAATAATAAGACTGAGCCTTCAGCTCCACAGTCCTCCTAAGTTAAGTCTTTGGAGGAGGCATATCACCAGCATCTGAAAATGATTTTTCCCAAGATAGAGTGAGCCAAAACCCAATAGAAACAGTCTAATACAATATATGAACTTTAACAAGGTTATAAATATAATGCACATGTTCACTGCGCAAAGATAAGATTGTTTACCACTATTTTTCCTTCTAAAACCATACTATGCCAAGTACTATATTCCAATCCAATTTATATCAATTCGTTTCCTGTCATTTTATATTTTCTCAATTCATGAGTCACACCCATTGTTATCCAGACAACCCAACTGAGCCTATAACTCAGTGGTTTTCTTACCACACAACCCTTTACACACAAACATTTCAATTTGCCATTTTATAGAAATTTCGTTCGTGGGATTTGGCACCCATGTATACACAATGTTTTCGGGACTTTCACCCTGGACGCACAGGCCAACTTAATTCAATGGAGTCTATCCTCTTTCTTCTCTCAAACATGGAGTACATCCGCTTTCTCCTCCCAAACATTATACATATACAATGTATTAAAATACAGTCATATTCAATGACGATCAACAAGAGATTAGTTTCAATTTACCTAATCCTTATACAGTTTCTACAACAATCATAAATATCCTTTATCGATAGCCCAAAACAGATATTTCTAAATAGATATACAATCTCAAAGACAGATAAATTGTCCAAATTCCCATAGGTGAAAGGTAATACATATCCAACTCTACCATTCACATAAACACTCATCGAATTTTATTTTTCCATTACCAATTTCATTATTTAAGTAAAATAATTATTTGAACGATTTAGGGCAAAACCCCGTTTCCTTTCAAACCTCATCCCAACCACCAAATCATCTATTTTAACACATCCTAAGTTCATATTCATTTCCATTACCCTTTTTCAGAGCATCCTTTTTGAAAACCCTTCTTTTGAATTTAAACCCCAAACCCTAGGTTTGCTAAAATCACCTCCAAATCCAATGTTTCTTACACATCAAGAAATAATCAAGTTAAAATCCATATGAGAGTGTAGAAAATATCTACCTCGAGTTTAGAAGCCAAGGGAGAGAATGAAGACACTTCAAACACGCCCAAATCCAAGTCTATTCGGATGAGAATAAAGCCATTGAGATGCTCTATCTTTTTATCAAAGAGGGTAGGGTGTAGAAACTACTAAATCTAGGTGAAAAAGTAAAGAGAGAGAGTTTTAGAGAGAGGAGGTCTCAAGTTTAGGGTTTTAAACGGAATTAGATCTTAAAAAGTGATGAAAAAGTCATTTTTGCGAACTGATATATGTATAGTCCGCTCAAGCGCAAGAGTTAACGTTCGAGCGTTAGACACAATAAGTTGTTCAGCTCGAGCGCCAAGACACAAAACAAAAAGCATTACCGCTTGAGCGCAAGAAGTGACGCTCGAGCGTAGAATGCACACATCCAGTAGTTTTGCAGAGAATAGACCACTGCCGAGTGCAAGAAAGGCAGCTTGAGTTGAAACCGCTCGAGCACAGAAAGAACCGCTCAAGCATAGAATACATTCGCTCAGTAGTTTTGTAGACCTGCAAAAGTACTGAGAGTTTGCAAAGCTCGCTCGAGCGCAAGAAGCGTCACTCGAGCGGAAGAGCAAAAATTTGGGCAACAAAAGTTTGAAAACCAAGTAACCAACCTGTTCCAAACATGTTCCAACCAACTCACTAGCTAAACTTAAGCAAGAATAAATGGGAAATGATATAAACAACATTTAGAAACCACAAACTCGAGTCCAAAACATGAAAAGGGTTGGGTCAAAATCGGAATCGCTATAATCTCCACCCTTAAAGAATTTCATTCCCGAAATTTCAAATCGAGTTTTACAGTTATGTTTAAATCAAACACAATAACGATAGATAATCAATTCCAATACCATGATCTATTCTCCGGTTATCCCTTTTCATCAACTTGATACACAAGTCCCAATACTGAAAGTAAAATCCATATTTCCCAAAACATTTACAATGTTTATACCAAATTCATATTTCCAAAACTTACACAACATATATAATGTTCTCATATATCGAAAACCTATACAATGCTTTCATATTTTATCAACATAACAAAATTTTATTATATGCTCAAACATCAACAAATAGGTCTGGATATTTCTCACGGACTTCCAACTCACGTTCCCAAATTGTTTCCTCAACTCCGTAATGTTTCCACAATACTTTAACTAAGGGAATTGTCTTGCCTCGCAAGACTTGGTCCTGGGTATCCAAGACTCTCACCGGTCTCTCCTTATATGAGGCATCATCATCTACCTCTAAGTCGGTCCAATCCAATACGTGTGATGGATCCGGCTTATACTCCTGAAGCATGCTAATATGAAACACATCATGAATCCTGGACAGCTGTGGTGGTAAGGCCAAACGATAAGCTACATCCCCAATCCACTCAAGGATCTCAAAAGGCCCAATGAACCGAGGGGACAACTTTCTACTATTTCCAAATCTCATCAAACCCTTCCTAGGTGATATCTTCAAAAAGACATAATCTTCCACCTCAAAAGACAAAGGTCTCCTCCTACGATCAGCATAACTCTTTTGGTGACTCTGGACTGTAGCCAACCTCTTACGGATAAGTGCAACCTTCTTCGTCGTTTCTCGGACTAACTCTGGGCCCAACATTGGTGCATCACCCACCTCGGCCTAACACACAGGAGATCTACACGGCCGGCCACACAAGGCCTCAAATAGTGTCATACCAATGCTCGATTGAAAGCTATTGTTATAGGCAAACTCTATTAAGGGCAAGTGCCTTTCCTACGACCCCTTAAAGTCAAGGACATAACCTCGAAGAATATCCTCAAGGATCTAAATAGCACACTCGGATTGCCTATCAGTCTGAGGGTGATACGCGGTGCTAAAACTCAATCTAGTGCCCAAGGCACTCTGCAAATTTTGTTACAACTGAGCTGTAAAACGTGGATCTCTATCCAAAACAATCGTCACTGGGACCCTGTGCAACCTCACTATGTCTCGAATGTACAGATCGACAAGATAATCTATTGAGTCACTCACACACATAGGAATATAGTGCGCTAACTTGTCAATTGGTCAACTACCACCCAAATGACATCACTACCCTGTTGAGTCCTTAGAAGGCCCACAACAAAATCCATAATGACATGCTCCCACTTCCACTTAGCAATAGGTAAGGGTTGCAACAAGCCAGCTAGCCTCTGATGTTCGGCCTTCACTTGCTGACAAGTAAGGCATTTAGACACAGACACAACCATATCTTTCTTCATACCTCTCCACCAAAACTGGAGACTAAGGTTGTGATACATCTTTGTGTCTTTCGGGTGCATCACAAGGCGTGAATGGTGAAACTCTCGGAGTACTTCCTTTCGGCAGGACTCCGACACGAACAAACGATCAAGGTATCTCACACTTTGGTCAGGATACACATTCAAGCTGTAGCGACCTTGATTTTTTCGTAAGCCTTTATTTATTTATTATTATTATTATTATCTTATTTTATTTTTGGCTTTATTAATTGTGGGGTTACATGAGAATTTAATGTGATATTTAATTATATATAATTAATCAGAATATTTATATTTATATATTCATATATGCATAAAAAAAAGAGGGTGTTAAATGTAGTGTTTTACAAAATATATTTATATATGTTGTAGTTATTTAATAACCTAAAATATATAGGAGAAATTACTCATAAATCCTATTTTGATAAATGTTGCTCTAGTTAGTCCTGAATGTTTTTTATTAAACCATTTAGTCCTAAAAAACATCACCAACATCACTAAAAAACATCATAAAAAATCAACATCATAAAAACATCAACATCATCAACTACATCATAAAACATCATCAAAAACAACATCGTAACAAATATCATGAAAAATTACATATCAGATTCATTTAAACATAAACACCAAAAATCAGATTCATTGATATTTGTGTGTTTTTCAAACATCATGTTCATTTTTTTTAGATTCATTTTTTTGATGTTTCTGGTGTTCAAAAAAAAAAACATCAGATTCATTTTATCAACATCACAACGCCAACAACTTCACAACAGTATCATCAACATCACAACATCAACAACTTCATCAAACTCGATCTACGAATCTGATGTTGGAATCAAACTCGATCGTCAAACATAACAACATCAAACTCTATTATCAATATCACAGCATCAACATCGTCAAACTTGATCTACAAATCTGATGTTGGAAATAAATTGAACGATTCATGAACATTAATCGAACTTGACGTAGGCAATTCGATGTTGGACAAAAAAAATCTGATGTTTAAATCGAACTCGATCAACTCGGTGGTGGACAAGATTCGTCTCCTCCTCGCCTCCCGAACCGTCCTTGTCCATACTACTACCATTCTCAGACAACAATTGCCTCTGAAGCTCTTGCTTCTGGCTTTGGTCTTCGGGCAATGCATTCGGAATCGGCAAATCTGGTTCGGATGGGGGAATCGGGATCGGATCGTCTGAAGATGCTAGGGTTTGAAAATTCGGGGGAGCTAGGGTTGAGGGAGGGGGTTGAGGAGGACCAGACCCTTATCAGGCCCTCGGCTCTCCCAAGCTCGTTCTGGGTTTCCAACCTCCTCTGCACCAGCGATGGGTCAATCCGAATCCGTTCAATCCCAATCCAACGGCCATCAGGATTCCCTACCAATCCTCTCCCCCGCCTTTGATTGCTTTGTCGTCCTCGCCGTATTCGACTCCAATTCCAACTCCTTCGCCATCGAAATCCACTCTCTAACCCGATCAAACCCCTCAAATCTAACTCTCCAATACTCATGGTCCTCACGGTTTCTGGAGGTTGGTGTTGTACAGGGAGGCCTTCGAATTCTTCTTCGTCCCAGTACTCGAACAGTACACACCATAATGTTTGATGTTTTATAATTTATTAGATTAATGTTTGATGTTGGATGTTCTTGCCTGAGTGTCCCCATAATGTTTGATGTTGATGTTAGATTATATAATTTATTTAATGTATGATGTATGATGAATAATCTTGATGTTTAATAGTTGATATTTGATGAATAATCTTGACATTTGATAATATTTGATGTTGGATGTATAATTCGAACGTTGATAATATGTTTTGATGTTTGACGAATAATGTTTGATAATGTTTGATGTTGGATGTATAATTTTAACGTTGATAATGTTTTCACCGAAATTATACGAATAATCCTGACGTTGGTAATGTTTGATGTTTGATAAATAATCCTGACGTTGTTAATGTTTTATGTTTGATGAATAATATTTGACATAAAAAGACCTATAGTAAGCTTTTAGTGAAATAGGACCAATTAGTCTAACAAAAAACATTCAGGACTGAATGGTTTAACATTTTCAAATTTGGGATTTATTGGTGCTTTCCCCAAATATATATTATATTTATTTAGGTTGTATTTATATTGTATTTGTATTATATAATATAATAGTCATTAGGTTATATAATAATATATTAGGTTATAAGTGTTATAGCCTCACAAAGAAAGAAAAGAAGAGAGGAACAATGGCAGCCCTGAGAGACAGTGAGAGAGAAATTAATCAAAACATAGTGTTGTGCGTGGCTGTGTGTGGCGTGAAAAGGGACGACGGAAGAGGATAAAAGAAAAAGGAAGAAAAAGATTAGAGTTTTGTTTTGGTGGCTCCATTAGTTCTTCAAATAATTTTTTGATCTTCAAAAAAATATTGTGAGTACAAAACCCACTTCCTTTGATTTATATTTAATTCGTTATTTTTATTTATTTATTTATATTTATTTGATGTTGAATTGATTTCATATTTGCATGTAGATGATTGATCAATTTAAATTATTTTGATTAGTTGTGTATGTAAGGTTTAGGGTTTTTAGATGATTGATTGATTTTAATTATTTTGTTTAGTTGTGTATGTAAGGTTTAGGGTTTTTAGTTGATTGATTGATTTTAATTATTTTGATTAGTTGTGTATGCCATGTTTAGGGTTTTTATATGGATTTATTTTATGGTTGTAATCACACTCATGGTTATATGAAATGAAAATTAATTAGGAACCCATAGATAAATTTCTTATACTCTACCATGACTCCATGGATTATTGTTTTATTTGGGTGATAGTAAGAAAGAGTGTATAAAAAAAAGTGAGGATTATGAGATTTATTTGAATGCCTTAGGTTTGGCATTGTTATGTTGTTCTCATGAGTGAGATGTTTTGTATATGTATATTGTTGCCTCGTTCTCATGAGTAGATGAGTGCTTTGATTTATGCGCATACGTATATGCTAACCATCTGGGGAGTGTGGGTCAAACTCGAGACGATATCCCCGTGCAAGTTTGGCTTCGGAGCGGTGTTAGGTATATGGGAGGCACATGAGATATATGTGTTGTGGAGTTAAGGTACAAAAAATTTAATTATAAGTTTATTGATATAATGTGAATTGTATTGATTTGTACATGTTAAAAAATAGTAAACGACCTTGATAAATTATGAAATTTGAGCAGAGGCATGTATACATAATTTTAGACAACTTTTGTGTTTTAACTTTTTATTAAAAAGATCGATTAGAACTTATAATCGGATAATCTTGATTATTGTAGTTTTGATTCATTTTAGCAATACAGATTTTAGAGGTTGTTTTAACCCACGAAACGAGCTCATTTTTATTGGTTTCACGTAAACTGAAGTAAAACATTATTGTAAACACTTTTCATGTTTTGAACTTTTCTGGAAAAATTCATCTTACAGCAGTTTATTTTCATTTTCAGTTCCAGATTTTTTTTTATTGAATTTCGGTTAGGGTTTTCTATTAAGTTTTTCTCTCAACCTGTTCAGTTTCTATTAAATTCGTTCGCAATGTTTTTTAGAAAATTTGATTCTGTACAATTTTTTTCTTTGAGTTTTGATCAATTCGAATTATTTAAGCATGAAACGGTACATTTTTATACTTGTTCAGCAAGTTACTTAGGATTAAATTATACTAACTTTATTTTTTTTTTGCAGAATGGTGGATCTTACTAACTTTTTTATGCAGGGTTGACCCACCATATTTTTATTTTTATTTTGTTTATTTTACACTAAATTTATATTTCGTTGTGTACGGGTAAGAAACTAAATGCCATCGTATCTCGAGAAACTACCCATTCGTCTCGGTGTGGATGAAACTATTTGTCTTATCCCATAACAAGAATTAAATATATTTTTGTTTGTGTCTGGTGGATACGTGGGCGTTAAATCTTGTACTCATACCAGTATACCTGTATACTGACCCGTTTTGTCTCTTGGCAACTCGGGTGCGTTCTGTTTGAGCGTAGCCGAGCTTCCTTTGCAAGATTAGTTGGGGCTACGATGGTGACGTGGAGTAACTATAGTTTTTGGTCATATCTCTTGGATTTCTTTTGTTTTCTGAAGCTTAGGGTTGATATTAATTTATGTATTTATTATTTTTTTATGACTTTAGGATTGGGATAATTTGACATGGTTTATAACCGTACATTATTTAAGTTATTTTGACTATTTATTGTTACTTTAATATTAGAGGTATTGGTTGGTTATGAAATTATGGTGGATGATTTGGTTAGTGTTTAGTTTTTTTTGTTTTACTCCTAGGATTTGGATGATGAAATATTGAATGGGGTTTAGTCCTAATTTAATATTTAATTGTCCGAATTTTGGGGCATGATACAATCCCCTCTCTACCTTCCTACTAGAGATCTTTTTCCGAAGGGATTCCACTTCAAGATCACCCCTCTGTGCTTCTGACACTCGATTCACCAATGTAGGTTGTATAACTACCCAAAACAAGGCTGCGAATTCAACGGGACTTGCCAAGATGCAAGTCAAACTCCCCAATAGCACCCAACATCTCCCATTCCCGGATGACAACACTAGCCATACTACGAATGGATTTTCTACTCAATGCGTCGGCCACAACATTGGTCTTTCCCAGATGATAATGTAACTTAAAATTGTAATCTTCTATAAACTCCATCCACCTCCTTTGCCTCAAATTCAAGTCCTTATGTGTTAATAGATATTTCAGACTCTTATGATCAGAAAACACTTCAAACTTCTTTTCAAATAGGTAATGCCTCCAAATCTTCAAGGCAAAAATCACCGTTGCTAACTCTAAGTGTCATGAGTAGGGTAGTTCCTCTCGTGTGTTTTTAACTGCAGCGAGCCATAGGCTACCACTTTTCCCTCTTGCATCAAAACACAACCCAAGCCTTCCCGTGAGGCATCACAATACACCAAGTAGCCCAAACCCCTCTCCGGAATAATCAATACTGGAGTAGTGGTAAGCCTAACCTTAAGCTCCTGAAAAGACTTCTCACAAGTTTCATTCCATAAGAACTTAACTCCTTTCCATGTTAATCTAGTCAACAGTGAGGCTAGCTTAGAGAAATCCTTCACAAATCTACGATAATACCCGGCCAACCCCAAGAAACTATGGATCTCGAAAGCATTCTTAGATTGTTCCCAATCCTCATTGCCTCTATCTTTGATGAATCTACTGTCACCCCTTCCTCAGATACCACATGGCCTAAGAATATAACTTCCCTCAGCCAAAATTCACATTTCCCAAACTTAGTATACAGTTTGTGGGCTCTAAGCAACTCAAGCACTATTTGCAAGTGTCCCTCGTGCTCCTCCTCAGAGAGTGAGTAAATCAAGATGTTGTCCACAAAGACGACCGCAAAACGCTCTAGGAACTCACGGAAGATCCGATTCATTAGATCCATACATATAACTGGTGCATTGGTTAGTCTAAAGGGCATCACTAAAAACTCATAATGACTATACCGCGTACAGAATACTGTCTTTAGGATATCCTCCTTCCTTACTCTTAACTGGTGATAACTTGATCTCAGGTCTATCTTAGGGAAGCAACAAGACCCCTTCAACTGATCAAATAAGTCATCTATACGAGGCATTAGGTACTTGTTCTTAACAGTTACCCGATTCAACTTCCGGTAATCTATACAAAGTCGCAAAGCACTATCTTTCTTTTTAGCAAAAAAAGCCAGTGCTCCCTAAGGTGAAGTACTAGAGCGGATGAAACCTTTATCTGATAATTCCTGGAGTTGAATCTTCAACTCACTTAACTCGTCAGGTGCAAAACTATACGGTGCCATGGAAATCGATGCCGTGCCAGACACTAAGTCAATAGAGAACTCAATCTCTCAGTGAGGTGGTAAACTGGTAAGATCCTCCAAAAAAACATCCGAGTATTCACAAACTACCCTTGACAACTCAATTTGGACTTTCTCTCACTCAGTACTCAAGAAGTTGGCAAAAAGGAAACTAAGCTCACTCTGTTTACGCGAATCATACACCAGTGATAAGACTCTATCCACCCGGTCCCCTAAGAAATAAAAGCAATCACCACTCAGGGTACATACTGTAACCCTCTGATGGTAGCAGTCTATAACAGCCTGATAAGATAACAACCAGTCCATACCCAATATAATGTCAAAACTAGACATATCAATCAATACAAATGCAAATGGAAGTAAGCGACCAGCAACCTCTATGTCACAACCTCGACACCCCTGTTTCAAAATAATCTCGCTACCAATAGGTGACTCTACACAGAGTGGCAATGCGAATTGAGCCAACTTTAATCCCAAAATCGATGCAAATGCAGACGAGATAAATGAATGAGATGCATCCATATCAATCAACACATTAGCAATTGAATTATAAAACAAGAAGGTACCTCTCATTACTGAAGGCACTGGTACTAGATCTAGCGCAGTAACAACATACACACACCCTGTAGGCCTCTGATCCACCTGCTCACCCTTCTAAGTATAGGACTGATGCACTGATTGAGCCGAATAGGCTTCCTAATTGGCCTTCAACGCCCGTACTGACTGTGTAGGCTAGTGGCTCTTTGTCTGCCTTGAACTAGACGCACCGGGTGTGCTATCCAACTGAGGGCAAAACCTCTTCAAGTGCCCTGCCTGCCCACATTGATAACAAGTGTAAGGCTGGCCTCCCCCCTGACTCTGGCTCTGAGAACGAGTCGAAGATGATGTAGGTTGTTGCTCTTCTCCTCTCTGCGAGCAAGCTGGAGACTTGTGGCCTAATTGGTCACACTTGTAACAAGTAACATCTCCTTGACCACCTTTCCCAGAACCCGAACTCGGTACTAGAAAAGTGGACCTCGACCGTGTTCCCTAGGACTGTTATGGGATAGGACCTCTCTGCCTCTTGCTGTCCCCCTGAACATCCTAACTCCTCATGGAGCCCTCCATCCTTTCTTCCTCCATCTACATTACGGTCTCAAGATAATCTGCTAACTCTACAAGTTGTCCATAATCTCTAATCATCAAACTGGCCATTTTCAAAACGAGCTCGGTCCTTAACCTCTTCTCAAACTCCAAGCAACGGTGCTCCTCTGTCGCCACTAATTCTGGTGCAAACCTAGAGAGGCTAGTAAAGGTTGCTTCAAACTCGGCCACTGGTGTGTTTAACTGCTTGAGCTGAAAAAACTGATTTCTCAACTTCTCCCAAATAGTGAGAGGCAAAAATTTGTCTTGGAAGACATTGACAAAGGCCTCCCAAGTCACTCTAATGTGCTCCCACGCATACTTCTACCACTGACCCGCATCTTCCTTCAGCTAAAAGGATGCCAAAGTCACTCTCAGTCTGTCGTCCTCGATGCCAAGCACTCGAACGTCTTTATTATCTGCTCCAATCACTCATTTGCCTTTAGTGGCTCCTTGGGATCACCCAAAAACTCATTCAGATTCGACCGAAAAAACTCTCACTTCAGAAACGATGGCCCTGCCTCAGCTACTTGGGCCTGGACTTGATTCTTAGCCCTGAGAATGTCCATGGATTCCCTCAATGCTTCACCCATTTTGTGGGCTACGGCATCCATGGCCTGTTGACCAACTGGTTCGGCCACATTGACTTGACCAACCCCTTCTTCCTGTACCGAAATCTCATCCAGTAAAGGCACTTCGTGCCTCCTAGGCCTACCACGCCCACCACCACCACGTCTACGCCCACCACTACCATGTCTACGCCCTGACATCGTAATGAAGGTAACAAAAGAGATTAGCACATTTACAAATGTGCCGAAACTAACTCACTCACATTCTAATGCAGTGGACAACAATAATTCACTCCATATAAACACGTAGTCACATAAACACATACGAACTTCATTTCTGGCTAATGACTGTCCCGCGACGTTGCTAGAGTTCCAATTAGAAACAACAGTGATCAAGTGCTCTTCTAATGGGACTTCTAGAAACCCACAGACTCAATCAATATCTTAGAAATTGAATCTCATACCCATATAATTACATAAGTATATTATCACAGAAGCTTATTGTATTCTCAAATATCTCTAACAAGCGAGGTAAACCCATTGTGGTAGTAACCACTTCCCACGTACCTAAAGTATTCAAACCCGGTACACTCTGACATTAAGTTGTAACGCCCCAAAATAAATACAACAAACCCATCTCATAAGCAGAAATATAATTGAATTAACATGCTTTCATTCCTCAGAGTAGATATATATACATGAGAGACAGATACAAGAAGAAATGAAGGTTACATAGGTAATCATTCATCTTAATGGCTTACATCTTTCCAAGATAATTCTTAGTTACAACAAAAGTGGATCTTTAGTCCAATACATTTAAAGCCCTTTGGCAACACAAAAGTTAAGTACAAAAATAATAAGATTGAGCCTTCAGCTCCACAGTCCTCTTAAGCTAAGTCCTTGGAGGAGACATATCACCAGTACCTAAAAATGGTTTTTCCCAAGATGGGGTGCGCCAAAACCCAGTAGAAACAGTCTAATACAATATATGAACTTTAACAAGGTTATAAATATGATACACATGTTCACTGCGCAAAGAAAAGATTGTTTACCTCTCTTTTTCCTTCCAAAACCATACTATGCCAAGTGCTATATTCCAATTCAATTTATATCAATTCGTTTCCTGTCATTTCATATTTCCTCAATTCATGAGTCACACCCATTGTTATCCAGACAACCCAACCGAGGCTATAACTCAGTAGTTTTCTTACCACACAACCCTTTACACACAAACACTTCAATTTGCCATTTTATGGAAATTTCGTCTGCGAGATTTGGTACCCATTACACAATGTTTTTGGGACTTTCACCCTGGACGCACAAGCCAACTTAATTCAATGGAGTCCACCCACTTTCTTCTCCTAAACATGGAGTTCATCCATTTTCTCCTCTCAAACATTATACATATATAATGTATTAAAATACAGTCATACTCAATGATGACCAACAAGAGATTAGTTTCAATTTACCTAGTCCTCATGCAGTTTCTACAACAATCATAACTATCCTTCACTATAGCCCAAAACAGATATTTCTAAATAGATATACAATCTCAAAGACAGATAAATTGTCCAAATCCCCATGGGTAAGAGGTAATATATATCCAACTCTACCATTTATTGAATTTCATTTTTCCATTACCAATTTCACCATTTAAGAAAAATAATTATTTGAACAATTTAGGGCAAAATCTCGTTTCCTTTCAAACCTCATCCCAACTACCAAATCATCTATTTTGATACATCCTAAGTTCATATTGATTCCCATGACCCTTTTTCAAGGTATCCTTTTTGAAAACCCTTCTTTTGAATTTAAACCCCAAACCCTAGGTTTGCTAAAATTACCTCCAAACCCAATGTTTCTTACACATCAAGAAATAATCAAGTTAAAAGCCATATGAGAGTGTGGAAAATTCCTACCTCGAGTTTAGATGCTGAGGGAGAGAATGAAGACACTTCAAACACGCCGAAATCCAAGTCTATTCGGATGAGAATAAAGCTCTTGAGATGCTCTATCTTTTTATCAAAGAGGGTAGGGTGTAGAAACTACTAAATTTAGGTGAAAAAGTAGAGAGAGAGAGAGAGTTTTAGAGAGAGGAGGTCTCAACTTTAGGGTTTAGAGGGAATTAGATTTGAAAAAGTGATGGAAAATTTATTTTCTCGAACTGATATACGCACAGTCCGCTCGAGCGTAAGAGTTGACGCTCGAACGTTAGACACAATAAGTTGTTACGCTCGAGCGCAAGAAATGACGCTCAAGCGCTAAGATACAAAAGAAAAAGCATTACCACTCGAGCGCAAGAAGTGACGCTCGAGCATAGAATACACACATTCAGTAGTTTTGCAGAAAACAGACCACCACTTAAGTGCAAAAAAGGCCACTCGAGCTGAACCCATTCAAGCGCAGAAAGAACTGCTTGAGAATAGAATACATTCTCTCAGTAGTTTTGCAGACCTGCAAAAGTACTGAGAGTTTGGAAAGCCCGCTCGAACGCAAGAAGTGTCGCTCAAAAATCTAGGTAACAAAAGTTTGAAAACCAAGTAACTAATTTGTTCCAAACATGTTCCAACCAACTCAATAGCTAAACTTAAGCAAGAATAAACGGGAAATGATATAAATAACATTCAGAAACCACAAATCCAAGTCCGGAACATAAAAAAGGTCGGGTCAAAACCGGAATCGCTATATAAAAAGTTAGAGACCAAAGTGACACAATCTCCAACTACAAGGACTGCTAGTATAATTCGCCTTAAAAAAAATTAGGGAGCTCAAAAAAATAGGCAGTTAATTTATTAAAAAAAAAAAAGAGGTAATTACTTGTAGGTCCTGTTATAAGGATCTATGCACCATTAAATCCCACAAGTGTTTGTATAGATCAAAAAGTCTCACAAGTGTTAACGACTGTGACGATTTTCTAAATATGTCGTTAAAAAATGACAATTAGGGACATTTTCTTCAAAAAAAATTTCAACTATCGCTAAAAACTAACAAGTGACTTTTTTTTTTTTTTTATTATATATAATGAAAACGCTGATAAAAAAATAAAAATAAAAAATAAGATTTTGTGGTAACAATTAAAGTGAACATGACTTTTTGATGCACTAAAAACTCTATAACACTTACCGGTCCACCAATCTTCCTAATACGACTTTTCAGTCAGTTCTCCAAAAAATAAAGAACTTATATATAGGACTCAATAGGTGGACTTATTCTTCAATAGGTCTTATAATAATTAATGATATTTTTCATCAAATACTATTAAAAAAACGTCACTAATTATTAATTTTTCGTGGCAGTTTGAAAATTGTCACAAAAAATGCCACTAATTCTAAATTTTAGCGAAAGTTTAACAAAATTGTCACAAAGAAACGTTACTAATTTTCAACTTTCAGCGACAATTTAAAAAACTTGTCACAAAAAAATATTACTAATTATTAGTTTTAGCGATAATTTATAAAAAGCATGACAAAAAAAGTCACTAATTGTCAATGTTTAGCGACATATGCAAAAAAATATTACAAAAAATTATTTTTAGTAACGATTTTATTAGGACTTATTTTGAATAGGACTCGATAAAAATTAAATCCAACTATTAGGACCTATTGGTAGTTTATCTGAAAATAAAGTGTTGTGTATATTTAAAATTTGTGTAACATGAGTTACAACAACAATAAATTTAGTCCATATTTTATTTTTTTGATAATTTTGTTAGATACATATATATATATATATATATGTATTTTCATCATAGAAAAATAATTAATAAATAAATGATAAAAATTCAAAAATTTGAGAAAAAAATATTGAGATTTTCATCATTAATTAATGGACAAACTTTGAAAGGCATTGCCATATTGATTATAAAAAAAAAAATTTTAAAAAAAAGAAGAAAAAAAATTGATGAGTACCAATAATTTGACGATACACATATTTTTTACATTATAAAAATTTGAAAAATATATTGAGATTTTCATTAACAAAGATCTCATAACGTTTTTGCTTGCATAATAGTATAGATTTAATTAAAACATCAATATAAATTGTTACATTATTTTTACCATTTCTTTTTTTGGCAAATCTTAAAAAATTTAAAAAATAATAAAAATATCAATTTCCGAACACCCCTTATTAGAAAGAGGAGCTTCTTGCCCATCTTCTAAGCTGACCATGATGGCTTGATCCTTGTAAAGAATTATTATCATTATTATTTTTGTGTACAAATTGCTAGGCCTCTCAGGAGGAGCTGATCATCTCTATTACTTCTTTTGTGAGAGTGACAGCTCATTTTAAAATATATCAATGCATAAGATGATGCCACCTATGATAGGTTATTTTAAAAGTGAATAAAACAAAATAATTCTATAATAAAACCACCTCATTTCGTAACAAATAAACATTTTATATAACAAAACTGTGAACTCTAAAAAATTAATTGAGTATTAAAGATTTAATATTTCAAGTTCGTATCACTATAAGGGATCGTCAAAAGTTATCTGATCATTAATTTTAAGATTCTGAGATTAGTTATGAGACATGTGCAAACTAACCTGGACACCCAATTAAAAAAAAAAAAAAAAAAATGATGTTTAGCTAAACCTAAGATCTAGCAGCCAAGTTACATTGTACCGTACTGAAATTGTAACCAATAATCTTTTCATGATCATCCAACCCAACCATTTTTCCAGCCTTAAGGATTATAAACTTGACTAATTTGTTTATCAAGCTTGAGGTCAGTTCAATAACTAATTAAATCCGAACTTTGCTCAGGTCATTAATATTAATAAAGTTCAAGTTTGGCTCAAAACGTGATAATATTTTTTTACTGTTATTTATATGATTTAATATATAAATCATATATTTATGCTATTATTTATACATATTTTATATTATTTAATATATAAATAATATATTTATTCTATAATTTGAATAAAGATAAACGAGTCAAATTTATTTGAACTCAAACTCGCAAACATCTTAGTTTATTTTGCAACCCTATTTGTTCTCATCCAAATAAATTTATATTTTCCTCAAATTAATTATTTTTATTTACTTATTTATTTATTTTTATATTGAAATTCAATTTTGTTCAAATCTCAAGAAAGTCATTCCTTTATTCTTTCACTCCTACAAACGAAAGGTGTAGATGCACTGTCTCATATGGCTTGAATCCTTCAACCCTTTTGTCCAACAAGTATGTGTATGGAAAGCCCTTAGAAAGCTCAACCACATCACGGTAGTTAATGGACTAGAGAATAAAAGAACCATACAAGTTGTGTAATTTCAAGAGAGAAAAATAATCACAAAATACCAAGATTTATGTCATTCGACCTAAACCTATCTTCATGAGAAAAGAGTGAGAGGGATGGATTTAGAGAGAGGGAGGGAGGGAGGGAGGGGGAAGAGCGGTTGATTGGCTCCATATAATTTAAAAAATTTCCTTTATTATACCAGTATTAGTAAAGAATTATCTCCAAATTATACATATTCACCCCCTGCATTTTTTTTTTTTTACAATTTTAAGTGGCCACCCTCTTCTAAGCTTTTTGAAAAATTTAAGTGGCCACTCTTCTATATCTATAAAACATGATGAAATTAAAATTTTTGAACAAAATATAATAAAAGAAATTAGTTTTTCATACATTATGTCAGCTACCGGTATTTGCCTACAAGAAAAGAAGAAGTTGGAGGAAAATTAAACAAATTATTTGATTACATTTATTGAGAAATGCATTATTCGGGATTTTAATATCGATTATATTATTACATGAAGAATCATTGTACACAGCTCAAAACATATCACTTTAGTAGATATATTATCTTACAATTTCTATCTTTCGTAAATCAATAAGGATACCAAAAAACATACTAAGTCATATATGTTTTCAAATTATTTTTCACTATTTATGTTGATAGAAATTAATATTGTAGTTGTTGTGAATTGGCTCAAATTCCATTTGGATACACACACATACACATATATATGTATATATATATATATTGTATTTGGACACATGCATGGCATTGGATACAGGCACTGGAAAGTGGATGCATTTGGAAGTTCATTTGATGGTTCATGTATCATCATTACGACATGTACATGCATGGATTAATTATTGTTAATGTATTTGAAGATTTATCCCCCTCATTACCAATGTATTTGGAACTTGTGAACACTATATATATTGTGGCTCATTTGTAACTGCGAAGACAAGTTTAGTGGAAACAAGAGTGAGGCATTTGTTTTTAGAGAAAGTATGAGATATAGTTGTAACTTTCTCTTTGAATTAGTAAAATCGTCAGCGTTGTCCGTGGATGTACCTCAAGTTGAGGGAACCATGTAAATATGTGTCCTCTCTTGTTGTGTTTGTTCTCTACTTCATTTGTTTATTTTGTGGTGTGTTTTCTATCAAGTCACATGTGAGGTATTCGCAAGGGCTTTTGCACAACAAATTGGTATCAAAACATAAGGTTCTAACCTTGGCATAAGTTGATTCCATTGATTTCCTCGTTGGTAATTTATGAAAATTGGAAAAAAGATTTCGGAAGAATCTTTGTCTAAACCACAACAAAAGACAATGGTTTCTAATTCAAAGTTCGATGTAGAAAAATTTGATGGAACAAATAACTTCACATTAACTTCATCATTTGTCAATGTGAAGTTTTGGATGTGCGAACTCAACATGAGTTAGACATTTCTTTGGAAGAAAAACCCTCAGAGAGATGGATGCGAAGGAATGGGCAAAGGTCAATCGACAAGCTTATGGCGCCATCAAACTCTGTCTTGCTAAAGATCAAAAATATTTTGTTATGAAAGAGACTTTGGCAAGGAGTTATGGAAGAAATTATGACCAAGAGCATCGCAAATTTGCTCTATTTGAAGAAGAAACTCTTCTGTTTCCAATTCACAACTAAGCATTTGAATGACTATAACAAAATTCTTGTTGATTTGCAAAATTTGGATGTGAAAATTGATGATGAGAATAAGGTACTTTTGTTGTTAAATTCATTACATGATACTTATGATTATTTGACTACTACTTTACTGTATGAAAAAGCTAAAATTAAATTTGATGATGTGTGTAATGCGTTGATCAATAATGAGTTTTGAAAGAAAGATCAACGGAGCTTTGATTGTAAGGGATAGATTAAATGATAAGAAATTTTGTAAATAGGAAAAGTCTTATTCGAAGTCAAGGGGAGTATCATCTGAAAAGAAAATTCTTGCTAAAGATGAGTGTGTTTTTTGTCACAATAAAGGGCATTGGAAAAAGGATTGTCTGAAGTTGCAAAATAAAGAGAAAAATTCAAAAGCAAAAGTTATAAATGTTCAAGATGACTCTGAGTTTGCATTGGCAACTTCTTCGATGGCTTGCCATTCTAACAAATGGATCTTAGACTCGGGTTGTTCCTATCATATGTGTCCATACAAGTACTGTTTTTACAACTTCAAGGAAATTGATGGTGGAGTTGTGTTGACGGGTGATGATAGTGCGTGCAAAACAAAAGGGATAGGAAAAATGTGATTGAAGATGCATGATGGTTCAACTAAAGTTTTATCAGATGTTAGATATGTCCTAGAATTAAAGTAGAAACTCATCTCAATTGGATCTCCATAAGCAAAGGGATTCAAGATTATTGTGGAAGGTAGAATATTAAATATGGTCTCTGGTGTACTTGTTAT
Source organism: Camellia granthamiana (assembly GCA_036172215.1). Taxonomy (NCBI): domain Eukaryota; kingdom Viridiplantae; phylum Streptophyta; class Magnoliopsida; order Ericales; family Theaceae; genus Camellia; species Camellia granthamiana. The sequence goes on from CM069905.1 coordinate 60,203,353, forward strand.
TTTGAATGGTGTTCGAGAAAGTAATTTATATTTTCTGATTGGGAACACAGTTATAGGTGGATCAACTATTGCAAATGATGCAAATGAAGCAAATTCGAACACTAAGAGATTGTGGCACATTCGCTTAGAGCATGTAGGAGAGAAGGTTTTGCAAGGACTTGTAAAGTAAGATCTATTAAAAAGTGCTAAAACAAGTAAATTTGAATTTTGTGTTCTTGGAAAGCATACTAGAGTTAAGCTTGGAACTGGAATTCACCACACTCAAGGGACTCTTGACCATGTTCACACAAATGTATGGGAACCCACCGGGGTAGCATCAATTTGGGAGGTATGGTTTGTATACGCTTTTGGATTTGTTGAAAGCATAGTTACAGGTGGAGCAATTTTTGCAAATGATGGAAATAAAGTTAGTTCGGACACTATGAGATTGTGGCACATGTGCTTAGGGCATGCAAGAGAGAAGGCTTTGCAGGGACTTGTCAAGCAAGGTCTATTGAAAAGTGCTAAAACAAATAAATTTGAATTTTGTGTTCTTGGCAAACAGACTAGAGTTAAGTTTGGAACTGAAATTCACCACACTCGAGGGACTCTTGATTATGTTGACACAAATGTATGGAGACCCACCAAGGTAGCTTTAATTTAGGAGGTAAGTTTTGGTTTGGATATTTTGTTTGTAACTTTCCTTATCGTCATTTTTTGGATATATCTTTTGAAATTAAATTTGAGGTTTTGCATATGCTTTTGGATTTGTAGAAGATATATCATTTGGAAACTTGATTGAGTCATTACGACTGTGGATAAGTTGGAATTTGTTTGAGCAAATTTAGCAATTTGTGGCAGATTTTGAAGAATCTTTGGTTATTTTGCGTCTTTGGTGTGCCTTTTATCTCGAATTTGGAATTTGTATTTGCTTCCGAAACTTGAAATTTGAAATTTGAACATGAAGCTTCCATTTCACATTTAGAATTTGGAGTTTGTATTTAGTATATGAATTTTTAATTGACTTTTGATTTAGGATTTGCCTGATACTTCCAAATTTGGTTAGAATTTGTTTGATTAGTAGCTCATTTCGTTTGTTTGAGAGCATGTTTCATTCTTTTGGAGTTTGCTCAATTCTGATTTTTTGGTTCGAGCTTGTTGAGCACATATTTGTTTCGGTATTATAATTTTTTTAGTTCATTGGGTATCTCCTCTAGGTGTAGTTTTGTTTATCTTAGTTCAATAGTGTCCACTTTTGAAGAATAAGAAAAAAGTTGATTCTAATATCAAAAAGTTTGTTGAGACCATATTTGTGTTTGGTATTGCTCGAACTTGAAGATTTGCATTTAGTATTGTTTTTTGAATTGTTTGGAAGGACAATTTGTGTTGGGGATTTTCAAAAGAATTTTCAAAATTAATAGTTTAATTTTTTGGGTATTTTAAAAACCTTCCTTCTTTTCTTCAGAAAGCTAGAAACAAGCTTGGGGATTTTGTCCCACACTGCAAAGAGAGAAAAACATAGAGCACTTAATAAAGTGTTATATGAAATATTCCTTTGAATATGGAATTGTTGAATGAATGCTAGTGTGCATGCATTCACACCGCAAAGATGGTGCCATCCACATATGCACGCACGCGTGTGGCGTGGGTTGAGTGGCGCACTTTGCACTTAGCACAAATGTATCGGTGCTATAAAGGCACTTTTATATTTGCTTTAGATAGATTGAAGCGATGATGCAGAAAACAGTTAGCTACGCATGGCAGTGACGTGGTGTGCATTGGCGATGAGTCAACCAACTGATCGAACGGTTGCGTAACTGATCCAAAACGATTTGATCATAACTATTGATTAGAAAAGAAACACGCAATCATACAGATGAGATGGCACCAGATCGTGATCAGATGTGATTAGTTAATGCATTTGTTTGGTGTGTAATTGATTCGTACCATAGATCATCGATCTAACAGTCAGATCTGATTAGATGTGATCAAAGGACATGGCCATTCCATTAGATGCATCAAGCCCTATAAATAGGTTACGAAATTAGCCATTTTGTCACGACCCAAACCCGCCCCTATGGGTTTAGCACCGTAACTGGCCAGTAATCCGTGATTACCGAAGGCCTGCTTAACAGTAATAACAGTAATACAGAGTACAGGGGCTGGCGAAAGCCAAAACAGTAATAAAAGATGTCCAATGAGCTGTGACAGTCTGTATGCAAAAAGACTTTTCATATATATTCACATTCAGAACAAAAGCAGTATGTACATACATCATTTACAGGCATTCAGGTTAGGGACCAAATCCCTACCATAGTAGTACAGTACCAGTCCATACAGTATTACAAAACAGAGACAGAAGGGTGAACAGAGACACCCCAAAAAGCCTAAGCTTGAACACACTTGGAACCTCGCGGTGAGGCACGTTGGTTGGCTTGACAAAAAGGGAGTTTCACTCAACGCTCTTAGCTTCGATCCGGTGCCTGGACACCTACATATATATATATATATAAACAGTGAGCTAAAGCCCAGTGAATAACGTATGCGTAAAGAGGTTAGGAATGAATGTCCTTTCAGTATTTAAAACAGTCATTTGAACAGTATATCAGTTATTCGATCATAGCAGTCATAAATGATACATCCAATAGCAAACAGTATAGTAGGTCTTATCAGACCGAACAGTCAGTTGATGGCTATCATAACAGTAAACAGTAGTGGTTCTAAACATGGGAACCAACAGAGATCTCTGTGACAGTAGCAGTACAGTACAGTAACAGTAAATTGCTATGGATGCCACGAATACAGTTCGCAAATAGGACAAGCATTCATTCAGTAAGAAATATCATTTCAGAAAGCAGTACAGTAGATCATTTAGAAAATATTCATGATTGAATATATCTTTACAACATTGTTACTCACAGAGTTCTGGGCTACAGATAGGCTAGTGACACTACAAGAAAATCAGGTTTTAGCAGCGTTTTTTATTGCAGCGGCCTAAAAAATGCTACTATAGATGGGCTATTGTAGCGGTTATTAACCACAACTAAAAATTAAATTTTTAGTAACATTTTTTACCTAAAACGCTGCAATATATTTTTTAATAGTGACGGTTTATACACAACCGTTACTAAAAATCCAATCAAAATAGAGGCCCGCCAAATCGAACTCTGATTTCGCGCGAAATCAGATTTTTTTGTCGTGGGGAGTGGATAACATATCAGAATTTCAATAAAAAAAAAAAACAAAAACCGTTCAACTCATCTAAAACTGTGCCCTAGTCGATCACCCCTGTTTGGCGAAGTATCAGAGTTAATCCTCCATCGCGGCGACGTATCGGCGTTCATCCTTTCCCGCAGCATTCATCATCCTCCCACTGTGATTTCAAGGTCAGTTTGCTTTTTCTGTTTCTCTTTCTCTATCCCTTTCTTTCTTCTTGTCTCTCGGTTTATCTCTCTCTGCCATTCTCCATTTCTTCTACTATCTCTGTTATGTTTTTCCTTCGGTCAAGTTTGGGTTAATGAAATTCATTGTTAATCTACGACTTGCCACTCCATTCAATGCTTCTAATATCTCCAAAACTTGTTCTCTACTTTGAAGGATTTCATTAACATCTTGAATGATTTTGATTTGGAAAAATAATTTAGAAAATAGAAAAAAAAAATGTTGGTATTCAATATATGTATGTACTGACCCTGACCCGGATTTCCATGTGCGAAGTCACACATCAGAAATCTACAAGGGGCAACGAACCCAAAGGACATCCCTTGACTAGCCCCTTTGGGAAGCAATGAGCCCAGAGGACATCCCTTGACTATCTCTTTTGCGGAATTCCCATGGTTGTTGTTATATATCTATTAAATGGATGCGTATGATATAAGAGAAATTTTAAATATAAAATGCTAACACTATATGTTGATAATCAGTTCATCTATAGTATGTTCAATGAAAATTTGAAGAAGATTGAGATTAACCAGTAGTATGTTCAACAAAAATTCAAAGATTGAGATTAACGGGCCATAGAGATCAACCCAATCAGTGTAACACCTTGGCAGATTATCCCATTTAATTACCTCCATTAAGGAGAGTCAATAATCCATTCCAGGGAAAGATGATAGAAAGGAGAGCTATATCCAGAAAGTGGATGTTATTAAAGCTGCAAAAAATGCTTTGGCTTTTGATGCAAAAGATGTCATCAATCAATTCCAACATTTAAAGTCTAATGCTACAAGTAATTTTTCAGATTTTGATGATGATTGCGTTGATGGGGATGACGATGAAGGTGAAAAGGAACCTTAAAAAATTCCTTTTTCCATTCATTGAATTGTATCAGTATCTGTTGAGATAATGCTTTATATTTTTTTTTTGTTGAAGCCGTATCTGTAACTGATGATCTGCAAGCTTTGCAGTGTAGTAACCTATTGTTTTGCAATCATGATTTTGTGAATATGTAGCAGTAGCAATTCCTGCTTATGGCAATTTTATTCTTGGCTAATTCGTAAGTGTTGTTGAGGTTCTTATTTGTTTTACCATCATTATTGCTAATTTGGTCCCTACTATAGCTGCCTATAATCATGATAAAGATTACATAATACATAATGGTTGCTCATTTTGGAGCTAGTAAGTTTATTCCTTAATAGGAGCACTTGGGAGTGCAGAATTGCGTTTATGAGTAAGAAATGTCATCCAAGTAGGGGTTTCCTTTTATGAAGGCAGAAACGTTGTCTGCCACATGAACTTATAAGTAAATTCTCTTGATATCATTATCTATATGTTGACTAAGTTTGTATGGAGAACAATAATTGATCCTTGTATTGATGAATACCCCAAACAGAAGCAGATAAAACATTTTAAGCTGTGGGATGGATCATAGACATATTGGATAAGCAACACATAAAAGACAACATTATTTCAACCTCTCACTCAACAAATCACTGACGAGCAGATATAGACTACATCTACTTAGGCTTTCAAAAAAATGTCATAGATCTATTTCAAATCCTCCTACAGACATCTCCCTCCATAACCTGCATTTCTATATAATGCTTGCTTTATAATGTCTTCAGTGCTCATCATTGTTCGCTGCTCCATACCCTGTCACCATTAAGAGAATAATAGGAGCATAATATGATCATATAAAGCAAGCTTGCTAAATGTCATTGTAAAATGATTTTGATCAAACATATATATATACCTCTGAACAAGAAGCTTGCATTGAAAAATCATTAAAACAGCTTATGACGCATTGTTGAATGTCAAGGCCAAGTGCTTCTAGTGTATTAATTGTTGATAACAATAGTCCTGGTTTAGCTGCACTGCAAACCTCAATGCGGGTATCTATGTTTGTCCTTACTACATCGAACTAAACACAATTGTGGCAGAAAATTCGATTTTAGGAAATGGGTATGTGAGTATAGCTTGATTAAGGTGTCTTAATTGGTTTTAATGTATGTAGTTTAGACATCATACCTTGGTGGAATTCATCACTAGTGGTTCATTTGGCTTTAGCTCCTTGTAGTTGCCAATTAAATTCACTTGATTCATATCGGCTCCTCTATCTTCTTTTCGCAAGTTTTTGACCTTTTACAAGAGCTCTTTCATATAGTCTATGGTATCTCCAAGTATAGATGTCCTGTCCATCTCCACATTCATGCGTTCCTCTATTAGTTAAGCACAAAAAGAATGTAATGAAATCAAAATATTCTTGTGTGAACTATGAAGTAAACAAAGCATACTAGTGATCTATAATGAATGTGAAACCAATATAACTGAAATGCCAATCTTTGTAGTTGCGATGTGTGAAAACAAATAAGAATAAGATGAAATAAAATTTAGCAAATAAGAGTCACACATCACCTTGCTTATCTTAGGGACAATTGATCTGAGCATCAAAAGGCGGTCATTTAGTCGCTTCCTTCGCCTTCTTTCTGCTATAAGATTCTTTGAGGGCTGCCCCTGAACCTTCCTAACTCTACTCTTTTTCTCTCCACAAACACCCTCGTTGAATACCGGGATATTTGTAGTTGGTTCAATCTCAACTTTGCAGCTATTCATTCTTTCTTCCAAACTGTGGAGATCATTGCCAACAAGGCCATATTCTCCATCCTCCATTGATGGGTAGTGTTCTTGAATTGGAAATGGAGGTGTGCCATTCTTGTCATAGGATGAACCGATCTCTGGTACTGAAAAGCCACCAACAAAAGGGTAGAGTCCATTGAGAGGACAGGGAAAGTTAGGCTCTAATGGTGAGTGGAACCCTAAAAATGGAGAATTTGGTGTAGAGAAAATTTGGCTCTGATTGAAAGATTCAATGGTCCACCCATTAGAGAGGTAGTCATTCACGCCAGGAGGAAAAGAAGTCCAACTGTCTCTTGTTGGAGCTAGTAAGTCCTCTAAGAGCCCATGTTGAGTAAGCTCCATCTCTCTCTCTCTCCGTGTCTCTCTCAAGCATAAAGGATTTCAATCCGCGCAAGCTTGATGAAAAGCTCAAGTTCTCTCTTCCTCAAGCTAGTAACTCTGGAAAAATAAACCAAGAAAAAAGAAAGAGGAAATAAAATTAAGAATGATAAATAAGAGAATACTGAGGAGAATGCATCACCACTAAGTCAACTGCAACAGAGAGTTTGTAGAAACACTTAACATGGAATAACTTATAGCAGCCAAAACCACTGTTTTTCTCAAACAAAAAAAGTTACAATTTTGGACAAAGAGTTTTTTTTTCTGGAACAACAATGGTGACATAACTGATACTCATGTACATATATCTCCTTATATTATTATTTGAGAAAGTGAACCCACTAGATGTTTCCATTAACATATAAATATAAAGTTCAGCTTTTGTCTTCTTGAGTTTGGGGATGTTTTGTGGGTGCTACGGCTTGTCATGTCCTGATGGATATATTGCATAACCACTTTTAGTTCTTCAAACACTTGCAATAATTTGTCATAGAAATTATGGTCTGTTTGGAAATCAACTTTTTAGTGCCTGTTTAGTTAAAATATGAGGTGAAAAAAATTAGTGTTTGGGAATGATTTTGACTTCTATAGAAAAACATGCAAATAGTAGAGAGAATGGAAGGAATTTTTGACCTTTTTTATGATTTTATGATTTTTTTTAGTGACTTTTTAGCTAAGCCAAACAATCCCTTAGAACCATATTTCTTTTTGTCACTAAGGCACTCTTATTTGTGAGCTGGCATAATAGGGGGAAATTTTACTCAAATCAGGGGGAAAAAAATTCTGGGATGCACATCACATAAAATTTGCGGACACCATTCATTTTTGTTTTGTAGTTTATTTTTGTTATGAAGTTTATATTCAAAAACTATACGTGTACATTGTATACATTACGTGAGTAGAATGCTGCATGTTATAATTACTCAAATAAAATCTGAATCCCTAATTTGGACACAAATCGATATGCCAAAAGTTTAGTATAGATTACTTTCTCAATGTTATTGTTTTCCCTTTAATTCATTAAAATTTTATGTACTAAGGTAGAATTCTAGTATTTTCGTAGAAATAGTGTATTATATTAGAGATTTTTCTTATCTATTATGTAATACTTAAATTTAATCATGGAGTTTAAACCATATATTGTATTGTACAAGAGATTTTTCTTAACCTTCAACAACCAAACTTTCACTATGTATTTGCATGTGCACGTGAAAGACAGTAAAAAATCATAACCAAACCAAACTAAGCCTTATGTTCCATCAAATGGGGTTGACAGGGTAAAAAAAATCATAACTCATAAAAATTAAAATGCTACATAAATTGTGAAAATGAAATCGAAGAAAACAAATTAAAAAAAAAATGAAACGTATCAATATAAAATAGTTCAATTTTAGGAAAATATATACATGAAAAGTCATATACAAATAATTCAATTATGTGTACCTACACTAAATTGTGTAGTGCTTTTTTATATTAGTATAGATAACTCTTTATATAATATATTTAACTTTTTATTTTGTTTCGTGGTACTTCAATTTAGTTAATTATCAATGGATAAGAGTTGGATGAAGAAGAGTAGATTGTCAAGAGATTATATGCAAGGGATTAAAGAATTTTTAGAGTTTGCTTCTCACAATGTATCTAATGATGGAACAATTTCATGTCCATGTATGAGATGTGTGAATTCATACATGTTGACCCTAGAAGTTGTACATGATCACTTGGTATCCTATGGAATTAGTCCGGGTTATAATTGTTGGTATCTTCACGGGGAAATTATGTCTGCAATGACTTCTAGTAGAACTAGTCAAAGCCATGAAGAAATACGACCTGAGTATGGTGATATACGTGACATGTTGCGGGACGTGTTTCCCATGCACACCCAAAATATAGATGAATATGCAGAAGAAAGTAATTTACCAAAACCATCTGATCAAGGTCCAAGCATGCAACGACCTCAAGAAGATCCTAATGAAGAGGCACAAAAATTTTAGGACTTACTGAAAGATGCTGAGAAGCCTTTGTATGAAGGGTGCAAGAATTTTAGCAAGTTGTCAGCAATTGTGCATCTGTATCACTTGAAATGTCTTAATGGATGGAGCAACCACTCATTCACAATGTTGCTTCAAATTTTGAGAGATATGCTTCCTTCAGATGCAAATTTGCCGAAAGCCTGTTATGATGCCAAGAAGATTATTAAGGATTTAGGTCTCGGTTATGAAAAGATTCACGCTTGTCCTAATGATTGTATGTTATTTTGGAAAGAACATGCAAATGATGAAGTGTGTCATTGTGGTGCTTTAAGGTGGGCAACAAATGAGAATGATTTGCAGCATAATATGAGTACTTCATCTAAAAAGAGAAAGAAAAAGGCTGCAAAGGTTTTACGGTGGTTTCCCTTGAAGCCTCGATTGCAGAGGTTGTTCATGTCTTCAAAAACAGCTGCTTATATGAAATGGCATGCTGAAGGTCGTACAAATGATGGCATAATGAGGCATCCTGCCGATTCTATGGCTTGGAAAACATTTGACTCTCGATATGTAGATTTTTCCTTTGACTATCGCAATGTCAGGTTGGGGTTGGCAGCAGATGGATTTAACCCTTATGGGAATATGAGTACTAGTTATAGTATATGGCCGGTCATATTGGTCCCATATAATTTGCCTCCATGGAGGTGCATGAAAAGATCTTCTTTCATCCTATCATTGCTTATTCCTGGTCCGAGCTCCCCTTCGAATGACATAGATGTGTATATGCAGCCTTTAGTTGAAGAATTGAAGGAAATGGGATGTTGGAGTACAAACTTATGATATATCTTCCAAAGAGAACTTTCAAATGCATGCAGCTCTAATGTGGACTATAAATGACTTTCCCGCATATGGTGATTTGTCTGGTTGGAATACCAAGGGTGCTCTTGCATGTCCTTCTTGTAATTATGAGACTCATTCTCGATGGTTAAAACATGGAGGGAAATATTGTTTTATGGGCCATAGGCGTTTCTTGGATAAAGATCATAGATTTCGTAAAGATAGAGCATCATTTGATGGCAGACAAGAAATAGAATCAGCTCCTGATATACTATCTGGCTTTGAGATCATGATGCAAACAGAAGACCTTGATTACAAATTTGGGAAGACAAAGGCAAATGAAAAAAACAAAAAAAGAAAGAAACAAGAGGATGGTGATGAGATACAACCATGGAAGAAAAGAAGTATATTTTTTTTTTACATTGTCATATTGGGCAAATCAAAAATTGTGTCACAATCTTGATGTGATGCATATAGAGAAAAATGTGATTGATAATGTATATGGAACATTGTTGAATTTAGATGGGAAGACAAAGGATAACTTGAAGGCATGTCTTGACTTACAAGAGATGGGTATAAGACGTGAACTTCACCCACAAAAGATCAGTTCCAATAAGACATATTTGCCTCCAGCTTGCTTCTCAATGATTTTAAAAGAGAAAGATGACTTCTTGAAAGTTTTGAAAGGGGTAAAAGTCCCAGATGGTTATGCTTCAAATATTTCATGTTGTATCCAACTTAGACAGCGTAAGATTATAGGTTTGAAGAGTCATGATGGTCATATTTTGATGCAGCAACTTCTTCCTATCGCATTACGAGGAACATTACCAAAAAAAGTCGCTTCACCTCTAATTGAGTTATCTTGTTTCTTTAGGGAAATATGTTCCAAAGTCTTGCAAGTGGAAGAGCTTGACCGACTTGCATCTCGAATTGTACTGACTTTATGCAATTTGGAGAGAATCTTCCCTCCCTCCTTTTTTACTGTTATGGTGCATTTAGTCGTCCATTTGGCCACTGAGGCTAAAATTGTTGGCCCAGTTCACTATAGATGGATGTATCCCATTGAGAGGTTAGGCGTGACAAGTTGTATCTATTTGTGTTTTTAACCCACATCACAATGATATCCAATTTAGTCGATCTATAATTATACTGTTTTTCATGTAGGTATCTCCAACGACTAAAATCTTATGTTCGTAATAAAGCCCATCCAGAGGGCTCTATTACAGAAGGATACATAGCTGAAGAGTGCTTAATGTTTTGTTCGCGGTATTTGGAATCTATTGAAACTATATTCAATCGACCCTTAAGAAATGTGGAAGATTCTACAGGGGCAATAATGAATATCGAACTTGATCAAAAGTCATGGATACAAGCACATCGTTATGTGCTATTTAACAATGATGAAATTCAACCCTATCGGATGTAAGCAATATTTATGAGTTATGGTATATAAATAAGTTTGAGTTTCCCATTTTAATACTTGCAATAGTAACACAAGTTAGGAATGAACATACAGAGAACACAAGGAGCATATAAAGAGACAATGTCGTCCGCGTCGTCTAACTGATGAAGTTCTTAATAAGATGCATATGGAAAAGTTTTGTGAGTGGTTTCGATCATATGTAAGTATGTAGCTATTAAATAATACTATTACCATATACAATTTTTAGCGTAGAGATTAATGTAATCATTTTAATGGATTCTATAATATATCAAGTTGTAGCTATGGATGACACAAGAAAGCAACAACTTACTGATGAAATCAAGTGGCTTGCTCAAGCGAAACACACGGGGAATTACACGTATGGTTGAAGTGTGGAATTTGACTCCAAAAGAACGCATTATGCTCACCTTCAACAAGGATTTGCAGGCTGTTTCTACAGAGGGTGGTATATTCAGTCGCTTCATAGGCACCATTGCTAGGAAGCCACACTTATGCCCAATTAAGTACAAGAATTGGCATGAAGTGCCAGATCCGTATAAAGAAGATTGTTGGAATATTATCGAGGTAATTTTCTAACTACAAGTATTTTGTGATAATTCTACTACAGTAGTAAAGAAAATTTTATTGACTTCAACTACAATCTTAGATTTTATAACAAATTTAAGTTATAATTGAATCATTAATTTGGTTTCTATTCCTAATACCAGCATGTGCATGTATATGTTGCTTATTTGCAAATGACCTTCAAAAAGCACAATCAAAGATTCAATTTTCTTACACAACAAATAACACATTGTTGATCATTTCATTATCATTAATCCAAAATCAAATATGCTGTTCATATAGGTGTCGTCTACAAGTAAGAAGTATGAAATTAGTGTGGTTCATTATCTCCATGTAAAAATATGAGAATTAGGCAAAGAAATGCACAAATTTAGTTTATATTATTGTATTTATAATTTTAAGAATGTTCATAACATGAAAAAACATACAATTGTAGTCCAAGTTTGCCATTCCTCAAGATGAGAGAAGGGATATGATTAGGCATCGAACATTGAAGTCAATGGGAGAGAAATGGAGAAATTGGAAATGTAGTTTAAAAGCAAAGTACTATGATGAGACAAAGACAGCAGCACAGATAGTAGCTACTGCGCCTTTAACAGTTAACCGTGAGCACTATGCTGACCTTGTCGCGTATTGGTTTTCAAAGGAAGGACAGGTATGCATAGATGTATGTTTTCTATCAAACAATACAATGTCATTATATCATTTTTTTTTTAACATATTGTTATGCATTTATGAGTGAAGGAACTTAGTACAACCAATAAGGTAAGCAGGCGAGAGCAAACAAGTGCACATACAGGAGGATCTAAAACTTATGCACAACATGCATATGATATGGTATTTCAAACTTTATTCCTTGTTTTATATTTTGAATTTGGTTAGCGCATTATATTATGAATTTATTCTCAAACGATATGATTGTTACATAGGAGCAAAAAGATAAGATTGCACTAGATCGAGCAAAATTATAAATACCGCTTCACAAAAGGAAGGATGGGACACCAGTCAATGAAGCAGCAGCTACAAAAATTGTATGCTCATTTAATAAGTTACATTTTCAAAATTCTAATGTGTTTGTGGCAAACAATTACTCTCGCTCTTTGTCTTCTTATTTTCCCCCCCCCCCCCCCATTTATGCTATAAGAAAAACTAGAAGCTTTGATGAGCTCACAACCAAGTAGCTCCGAAGGAAATGTTGGTGGACGTATACCTTGGTCACCAAATGATATTTATTCTCAAGTGATGGGTAAAGAGCATCATGGTCGTGTTCGAGGTTTAGGATTTGGGCCTACTCCTTCCAAGCATGGCTTCATGTGTAATAATTTTGACCACTTAAGAATGGTTTCTGATGAAGAGAGAATGAGAGACAAAGACACTATAATTGAGTTGAAGGAACAACTAAAAACTCAAGGTGATCAGTTGCAAACTCAAGGTATTCAGTTGCAAGCTCAAGATGTTGTAATAAACTCTTTAAAAGAGCAAGTAGCATTTTTGATGAGTCAGAGACATAGTTCTAGTGGTTTGCAGGTATAACTACATATAACATATTCTTTTATATAATGTATTTATCATATGTTATCATTTTCTAAATTTATGCATACTTATGTAAATTTTATTGTATAAATTAGGCGACAGATGGATCTAGTGGCATTCCGAACCAAGCTTCTCCACGAACACATCAAAGGTCCTCTTTTGGGAGTCATGAAATGCAACCTTCTAATCGAGGTAAGTCATCATTACAATACACATACATTGACACAAATTAAGAACCACTGTTAATGACTTCTTTACCAATAAATTGTTAGTTAGTTAGTTTGGACAATATTGGGGTTTGATAGGTTGACTTCTCTACTTTGCTTCCTTTATTGGTATCCGTAAAAATACCAAACAAACCAATGAAATAGAGAATTGGGCAATCGAACAAATTTGAATATCAGCAACGTATCAAACTGTAATACACAATTAAAAATAGATCTTGGATGTTGCTAGTGGTTGCTTGATTTGGTGGCTGCTACTAATGTTTGGCTTTATGATCTTCAACTTCATTGTAATCTTTATTTTTTGATATGTAAACCATATACTTAACCCAAAAAAAAAAAAGACTTGTCGAGAATTATTTGTAGTCTAAATTTTCTTTATAGATTTTATAATTGAAAATGATACTTATGCTCATTCAATTATTTTTATTGCAGGAAATAAGATAATATGAAGTATCAAACAATGGACGTCATTTCTCGATTTGAACATTTTTCATGGAGATCTTTATAAAATGGTGTCATGAGTAATACTTTTGAGTACTATTGTTATGTGACAAGTTTTTCTTTTGGATTATGGTGTGGGTTATTAGTTTGCTAGAAACATTGGATCTTTTTTGTATTACAAGCTTATGTAATGAACCTTTTAATTAAGGTGTTTTGGATATTTTGGGATTATGAAAATGCAGACTCTTTTACCTTTTACAATTATTGAGTATTGAGCCATTAGAATAAAATAGTGTTGTTATAGATATATAATGTGAGCAGGGCTATGGTGTTTGTTTTGATCATTTTGTAATCAAATTGTCCCTATAATATGGCCTTTTGGGTTTTGTTTCTAATTTCTTTTGTTGTTTGGATCTTTTCAATGTAACCAGGTTATGTTGCTCTTAGGTTTTTTTTGTATTGTTTGCCTTGTTTTTGCCCTCATTTGCTCTTTGCTTATGTGGTGTGTGAACAGGATGGTTTTTGCTGTCTACATTGTCTTTTTTTGTTTTTTGGTTTATGTGTCTTTGTATAGTTGGTTAGCTTTTAGGGTATACCCCTTGTATCTTGTAGTTTTTTGTCATTTTATTTATGACTTTATTCATCCCCCCCCCCACCCAAAAAAAAAAAAAAAAAAAAAATAGCCTATAACAGCGGTTAGTAACCGTCGCTATAAATAAAATTCGAAACGAATTCTATGGTTATAGCGACAGTGTAAAACTGATGGAATAGAGTCAAAATATAGCAGCGGTTTACAAAATGTCGCAAAAGTGAAGGATATAGCAGCAGTCGACCCGTCGCTATAAAGTTAGTAAGTAATTGGTAAATTCAAGATATAGCGACGTTTGTAACTGCCACTACATCAACCGTCGCAATAAAAATAACTATACTAGCGTTTGCGAAAAACGTCACTATAAGGATATGCCGACGGGGCTATTGCGGCGGTTTGGCCGCCACTATTGCAACCGCGGGTAAAGGTGTTTTAGTTTTTAGCGACACTTTTTCCTGCTTTTAGCGACAGTTTTGGCCGCTACTAAATCTTGGTTTTTTTGTAGTGTGAGCGTTCTCGGATGCCAACCCTACACAGTTACAGGATGAACACATACTAAGTTACACACTTGGGAATCAATGACTTAGTCCCTAACTTGACTTGGTGTGGTTCTACTTCAATATCCTCATTAAGATGCCTTAAACTAGGCCTAGGAATATCTAGGATAGAAAGAGGATGCAAAGATGTACTTAAAAACACTTTTCAAAATTTTCAGAAACAGGGGTCTCGTTCGAGCCTGGCTTTCTACGCTCGAGCGGACATGCAGACAAAGGATCTCTGCTCGAGCGTGACTTCCTTCGCTCGAGCGGACTGTAAACTGCAGTAAAAGTACTGGATGCACAAAAATCACGCTCGATGGGCGCTCGATCCACGCTCGAGCGTGAGATTCAAGTCCTCGCTCGAGTGTGAACTCTCGCTCCAGCGGATTGTAAACACATGAAAAGTATTGGATACACGCATTTCATGCTCGAGCGTTACTTTCCCCGCTCGAGCGGGATGCATGTACTCAGAGTGTACGCTCGAGCGTAAGGTCCTTCGCTCGAGCGTGGGTCCAAAATCTGGAATTGCCAGATTGAACCTCCAAGCTCAAAATCAACTTTTAAAGCATCAAATTCGATCCTTTTGGGCTAATTTTCTGGAAAACACTTTAAGACTCATAATATGACATGTTTCAAAGATCAATTTGCAAAATCAAAGCCCAAAGATAGTTCAATTGAACCCAAATTTCAACTCAAAATTTAAGAACATGAAGAACAATGCAAAATCAACACATGCATGCGTTCCTAGGAACTCCAATGTTCTAAAACAAGATCAAATGCAAGATTTAACTTCAAAACATGGTGAGTTCATGAATCAAGACCCAAAATATGAACATGCAAGTAGAAATTCTCATGAAACAACTTCAAAACTTTAATATAAGGACATGCATGCATGATCTAGCTCTCAATTCAACATTTTAAACCAAAACTTGACTCCAAACTCTAATTTGCCAAGAACCATGCAAGAAGTAACTCACATTCACAATCAAGAAGATGGATTCCTTACCTAGGTCTTGAATTCAAAGTCTACAAGCTCAATTTTTGCAAAATCCTTTCAATTCTCTTAATTTTCCAAGCAATTCTCTAGATGAAACCAAACTTCTCCTCTTTCACTCTCTCCTATGGTTCTTGGTCTCAAAATAGATGAGGAAAAGTGTGTGAATCAAGTCACAAAGGTGTCTTAACAAGTGACCCACTAGATGGCAAAATGGTAGATAAGTCCAACTAATGTAATTTACCATTATTTAATCTGATTTAATCATGCCAAATCAATTTTAAATTAAATCTACCATAAAATCACATAAATTCTATTTAGCACAAAACATTAATCGATTTCAGATTCGGCTGCCGATAAGGCCTTCAATTTGCAGTTTAAAACATAAAACATGAACAGATCAATTAACAGCCAAACAGATAGAAATGCGTACAAACTAATACACTCAATCAATCAGTTAGAATGTTAGTCAAATCAGTTACTTAATCATGTTCAGTCACAGTTTAGTAGTAATCAGTGGTATTATCAGTAAACAGTGGTGAGGGTTGTCACAGTCTCCCCTCTTTACAAAGAGTTTGGTCCTCCAAACTCGAATTACCTTCAGTTTTGGAAGAACACTGGATCCAGAGGGAACAGTTCAAGATATCTCTTGATTATATTGTCTTCCCTTTCCCAAGTGGCATATACGCCACCATGGTTTTGCCAATCAACTTTCACTAATGGAATCTCTTTGTTCCTTGACTTCTTGATCCGTCGGTTTACAATTTGAATAGGCCGTTCTTCATAAGTGTAGTCATCACTTAGCACTACACGGGTAGGCTCAATAATATGAAAGGGATCCTGAAGATAATCCCTCAACATTGAAATATGGAAGACATTATGCATATGCTCCATTTCAGGAGGAAGCGTTACTTGATACGCCACCGGATTGATTTTCTCAATAATCTCATACGATCTGACATATCTCGGCGCTAGCTTGCCCTTGACTCCAAAATGAGTCTGGCCTTTCATCGGTGTCACTTTAATAAAGACATGATCACCTACTTCGTACTCTCTGTCTCGCCTTCGGATATCCGCATAACTTTTCTGTCGGCTTTGTGCGGTTTTCAATCTTTGTTGAATCAGTTTCACTTTTTCAGTAGTTTCCTGTACAATTTCGAGCCCAAGTAAAGGCCCATCTCCAACTTCTGTCCAGCAAATTGGAGATAGACATTTCCTGCCATATAGAGCCTCGAAAGGCGCCATACCAATGCTTGAATGAAAACTGTTGTTGTAGGCGAATTCAGCCAACAGTAAGTGGCTTTCCCAATTTCCCTGAAAATCAAGGACACACATTCTCAGTAAATGATCCAGAGTTTGGATGGTTTTTTCTGACTGGCCATTTGTTTGAGGATGGTATGCACTACTTAGTCTCAGTTCAGTACCCAATGCAGTTTGCAGACTTTGCCAAAATCTGGATGTGAACTTCGAGTCCCTGTTAGAAACAATGGACACAGACACTCCATGCAATCTAACAATCTCATCAATATAAATTATAGCCAATTTGTCTGCATTATAGATTGTTTTGACAGGTAGGAAGTGAGCAGATTTAGTCAGTCTATCAACAATGAGTCCATACCTTTACTGGAGCGAGGTAAACCAACAATGAAATCCATAGTGATATGTTCCCATTTCCACTCCGGTATCGGTAAGGGTCGCAGTAAACCTGCGGGTCGTTGATGTTCAGCTTTAACTTGTTGGCAGTGAAGACATTTCGATACAAAATCAACAATCTCCTTCTTCATTCCCGGCCACCAAAAATTCAGTTTCAAGTCTTGGTACATTTTCGTATTTCCTGGATGGATAGACAGTTTTGAATTGTGGCCCTCTTGCAGAATTCTTCTTTTCAGTTTAGAATCACTCGGTACACACAACCTTCCCTGGAATTTCAACACATTGTTCTCAAATTTGAAATCCGGCCTCGGTTTGGACTCCCGTTCATCAACAATCTTTTTCAAAAAGTCATCCTGTTACTGTTTCTCCTTAATCTCTTCGATGAGTGCCGGTTGAGCAGCTTGTTCGCGCAAAACAATCTCAACTTCAAAATTTTCAAGGTCACCTAGCAATTCTTTCTGTCCGGTGAGTAAACAGGCTAAATTTCCAATCGATTTTCGACTTAGTGCATCGGCAACGGTGTTAGCTTTCCCCGGATGGTACAAAATTTGCAAGTCATAGTCTTTTATCAGTTCTAACCATCTCCACTGCCTCATGTTCAATTCTTTCTGTGTGAAGAAATATTTCAAGCTCTTGTGATCTGTATACACTTCACATGTTGCCCCATAAAGGTAGTGACGCCAGATTTTCAATGCAAACACTACTGCAGCAAGTTTCAAATCATGGGTCGGGTAGTTTTTTTCATGCAGTCTCAGTTGCCGGGAAGCATACGCAATAACTTTACTATTCTGCATTAAAACACATCCTAAACCCTTATAAGAAGCATCACTAAATGTAGTATAACCATCCGTACCTGAGGGTAGGGTAAGAATCGGTGCAATCACAAGTCGAGTCTTTAACTCTTGAAAGGCTGATTCTCTCTGATCGATCCAGTCAAATGATGTCCCCTTTTGGGTCAATTGAGTTAGTGGTAGGGCAATTTTGGAGAAGTCTTTGACAAACCTTCTGTAATACCCGGCTAAGCCTAGAAAACTTCGGATTTCGGTAACATTTGTCGGTCTAGGCCAATTCACTACTACTTCAATTTTCTGCGGATCAACTGAAATTCCATCCTTACTGATTACATGTCCCAAAAACATAACATTGTCAAGCCAAAATTCACATTTTGTTAGTTTAGCATACAGTTTCTGTTCTCTTAGGGTCTGTAGGGCAGTTCTCAAATGATGTTCATGTTCTTCTGTGCTTTTGGAATAAATTAAAATGTCATCTATGAAAACAACTACAATGTCATCAATGTATGGTTTGAAAATTCTGTTCATTAGGTCTATAAATGCAGCAGGTGCATTAGTAACTCCGAAAGGCATAACAAGGAATTCGTAATGTCCATACCTCGTTCGAAAGGCAGTCTTTTCAATGTCCTCTGGTTTGACTTTCAACTGGTGGTATCCAGATCTAAGGTCAATTTTAGAGAAAACCTGGACACCCTGTAACTGGTCAAACAAATCGTCAATTCGAGGCAATGGATATTTGTTTTTCACTGTTACCTTGTTCAGTTCACGGTAGTTAATGCAGAGTCTCAATGAGTCGTCTTTCTTTTTCACAAATAAGACCGGCGCGCCCCATGGTGAAGTACTGGGCCTGATGAACTTCTTATCCAACAGTTCTTGTAGCTAAACTTTCAACTCTTTCAATTCAGTCGGTGCCATTCTGTACGGAGCTTTAGATACTGGCTGTGTACCCGGAATCACATCAACGGTGAATTCAATCTCCCTGTCAATCAAATCCCCTGGCAAATCATCTGGAAAAACATCTGGGAATTCTCTGACTATAGGAATACTGTTCACTTCAGTTTTAACATCAGTAGGTACAATCAATACACAACACAGGTACCCTTTACACCCCTTTTTAATCAGTTTAAAAGCTTTCATGGATGAAATCAGGTATGGGGGAGGTACCACCCCAAGTCCGTTAAACGCAAATTCAGGCAGTCCAGCTGGACGAAAAATAACTTATTTTGTTACACAGTCTATGGTAGCATGATATTTTGTTAACTAGTCTATTCCCAATATCACATCAAAGTGATCAATATTTAGAGGCAGTAAATCAATATACAAATGAACATCCCCAACAATAATTTCTCATGCAGGGTACATATAAGCACAAGTCATAGATCCTCCAACAGGTGAAGATACAACTAACAGATAGTTCATAGGTTCCAGTGGTCTATTTAATTTTCGCGAAAAAGCATGCGATAC
Organism: Camellia granthamiana; assembly: GCA_036172215.1. Classification (NCBI taxonomy): domain Eukaryota; kingdom Viridiplantae; phylum Streptophyta; class Magnoliopsida; order Ericales; family Theaceae; genus Camellia; species Camellia granthamiana. Next base: position 60,222,831 of record CM069905.1, read on the forward strand.
ATATGAATGTGTAGACCCCGAATCAATCAGAACATAAGCATTTTGAGTACAGATTGAGAGTATACCTGACACAACAGTCTCGGTATTCTGTACATCTCCCGGTACGAGTGCGAACACTCGGCCTTGCCTCATAGGCTCATTTCCAGTAGCTTTGGGATTAGGTTTTGGTGCAACAGTTGATGCTGCGGCGCTGGCTGCAGCTTTACTATTGCCCTGAGGAGTAGAAGGGCAATTGTAGACGTCCCCGAACGCCCCGGGAGGGTTAAGCCCCGTTCTGTTCATTTGGGCTCACTACAGTTCAAGGACTCGATTGTCACGGTTCTAAATCTTGAACCAAAGAGTCCAAATCCGGCAAATCGTTTTTGAGAAAACAGATTTTTGAAAGAAGTGCCAAACATGGACTGCTTTGCCAGATACAGAGTTGCCACCTAAATATTTTTTTATGGGGAAATTTAGGAAACCCTGACTCGGTGCCAAAGGCCACGTGTCCGTCATCACCAAAGTTGCCTCGGCTCGGGAACTTGGGTACGATTGGGGAAGGTCACTTCATGAGCACCCCCGCTCGCCCGGTCAAAGACCGGCCTCTACTAATCATGATATCTATTTTTGAAAATATTGTGTGTTCTTATTCCGGTTATTAGCCTAGGTTACTATGTGATGCGCACAGCATACAAGTATAGACTGAGTCGCCTGAATTGGAACAAAACATTTCATGTTTGTTTGTTTGAAAATGGTTTGATGGTGCTACCCGCAGGTAGGCTAAGATGTGGATTTGCCACCCTCGGGTGGGCTTAGAAAACAGTGGTTTCGCCACTATCTAGTGGGCTGAAAACAAACAGTCCATGCATTATTCCAATTCAGATAACCCAACCTTCACCCACAGGCATTCAAGCAGTTATATCACATAAGCAAATAGCCTCATGGCAAGCATGCTATCATGGCAGTCACTCACACGCATGCAAGGATGCTAAAGCATAAAAACTCACCGAGTACTCCAAGCCAAAACAGAAACTCATTAGAAATCATGCATGATCCTAAATATGCTGAAATGCCTAATGCAACACATGCAAAAAATGCAAACTATAGCAGGCTCGGCTATTCTAAACATGGCATATGGAATGCTACAGCTAACATGTATTCAACTTGGAATTGAAATACAAATGCAGTTAGTATGATGCGCCGAGCCCGGTGCATGCAAAACAGATGAATGAATGCAAACATGCTATCATACTGTATGCTAATTGAAATATGCCCTAATCTAACCATCATAAGCGGGTAAATAAAAGGGAAGAAAGACGTGGGGTTGGAAGACATACATCACACTCACGCACACTTATTACAATTATGCCCTCGCGCAGAGGGTCCGAATAAATATACAGTCCCGAATAAAAGAATAGTACAGTCCAAATAAACATTACAGTCCAAATATGTACAAATTCCTAATTAATTAACAAATTAACTAAGAAAATAAAAAAACTGGCATGCAAGCCAGGGACTGCCTTGTGTAACAAGCCCGCGAGGGACCTCGCTACAGTTCGGACTCGATTTGTGTCACGGTTCTAAATCTTGAACCAAAGAGCCAAAATCCGGCAAATCGTTTTGAAAACAGATTTTTTGAAAGAAGTGCCAAACATGGACTGCTTCGCCAGATACAGAGTCGCCACCTAAATATTTTTTAAACGGGAAATTTAGGAAACCCTAACTCGGTGCCAAAGGCCACGTGTCCGTCATCACCAAAGTTGGCTCGGGAACTTGGGTACAATTGGGGAAGGTCACATCGTGAGCACCCCCGCTCGCCCGGTCAAAGACCGGCCTCTACTAACCATGATATCTGCTTTTGAAAACATTGTATGCTCTTATTCTGGTTATTAGCCTAGGTTACTATGTGATGCTCGCAGCAAACAAGTATAGACTGGGCCGTCTGAATTGGAACAAAACATTTCATGTTTGTTTGTTTGAAAATGGTGTGATGGTGCTACCCGCAGGTAGGCTAAAATGCTGATTTGCCACCCTCAGGTGGGCTTAGAAAATAGTGATGTTGCCACTATCTAGTGGGCTTAAAACAAACAGTCGATGAATCGTCCCAATTCAGATAACCCAACCTTCACCCACAGGCATTCAGGCAGGTATATCACGTAAGCAATTAGCCTCATGGTAAGCATGCTATTCATGGCAGTCACTCACACGCATGCAAGGATGCTAAAGCATAAAACTCACCGAGTACTCCAAGCCAAAACAGAAACCGATTAGAAATCCATGTATGATCCTAAATACACAGAAATGCCTAATGCAAGACATGCAAAAATGCAAACTATAGTAGGCTCGGCTATTCTAAACATGACATATGATGATGCTACAACTAACACGTATTCAATTAGGAATTGAAAGACGAATGCAGTTTGTATGATGCGCCGAGCCCGGTGCGCGTAAAACAGATGAATGATGCAAACATGCTGTCATACTGTATGCTAATTGAAATATGCCCTATATCTAACCATTGTAAGTAGGTAAATAAAAGGGAGAAAGACGTGGGGTTGGAAGACATACATCACACTCACCCACACTTATTACAGTTATGCCCTCGCGTAGAGGGTCCAAATAAATATACAGTCCGAATAGAAGAATAGTACAGTCCGAAATATTACAGATTCCTAATTAATTAACAAATTAAATAAGAAAACGGTAAAAACTGGCATGCAAGCCAGGGATTGCCTCGCTTCTGATGAATGATGCATGTTGGGCTGCCGCGCGCGGAAATCCACTGGGATGCCCCAATTAGCCTCTGTTTGTGATGTTTCTCGAAATGCGTGCCAGACTCCGAAAAGTTGCTGATTCTTCATTTTGCTGCAACAGAGAGCAGGAAAGGGGCATAGCAATGTATTTCACAAATATATGCATGCTTCGATCCTCGTGCCACCAATCACGCATATCGATGCATGATGGCCGAGGAGTCGGATTGCACAACTCAATATAGGATGAATGCACATGAATGCTACAACAAAACCTAACTCCATCATGGATAATCCGGAGTGTCGGTGACTTGGGAATTGAGACCCGTTCCGTCACTCGGAGTACGAAACGTGCCTCGTTTCCCGTGCCCGGGCTAATTCCTATCCCGAACACTATGCAATATGCATGATATGCATGAAATGTAGCTAATATGCAACCTAGTATGCACAATGCGGATGAAAATGAGATGCCTCGAAATGCGTGCACACGGGCACGCAAATCGAGGAAATGTATGAATGCAATGCAAATAGGCATGAATGCGATCTAATGTAATTTAGCATGCATGATGCTATGAAAATGAGGTACCTCGAAATGCGTGTCCACGGGCACGCGAACCGAGGAATGCGGAATGACACACGAAATGCAATGATGGGCTTATACCAACATGAGAGGGCCTCGGCCGCACTCATATAGGATGCCGTCGGATAAAAATGAAGTGCCTCGAAATGCGTGCACACGGGCACGCAAACCGAGGCAATGGCATAAAGGCACGAAATAGCCTGAAATACGATATACAATGAGACTAAAATGAGATGTCTCGAAGTGCGTGCCCACGGGCACGCAAACCGAGGAAATGACATGCACGATGCAATGAGACTAAAATGACATACAGAATGCAAAATGGACTTACACTAATATGAGTGGACCTCAGCCACACTCACATAAGAAGCCGTCGGATAAAAATGAAGTGCCTCGAAATGCGTGCACACGGGCACGCAAACCGAGACAATGGCATACGCAATGCAAATGACCTGGAAAATGCAAATTGGGCTTACACTAACATGAGAGGGCCTCAGCCGCACTCACATAAGAGGCCGAGAGATGAAAAAAAGAGATGCCTCGAAATGCGTGCGCACGGGCACGCAAAACGAGGAGATGGCATACGCAATGCCGTATGGGCTTACACCAACACGAGTGAACCTCAGTCACACTCACATGGGAGGCCATCGGATAAAAAAAAAAGAGTTGCCTCGAAATGCGTGCACACGGGCACACCAACCGAGGCATGGCCCGAAGGCATGAAATGGCACACGGAATGCGAATTGGGCTTACGCTAACATGAGAGGGCCTCAGCCACACTCACATAAGCCGCCGAGAGATGAGAATGAGCTGCCTCGAAATGCGTGCGCACGGGCACGCAAACCAAGGCAGTGGCATACGCAATGCAAATGACATGGAAATGAAACGTGGCATATGGCATATGAAAAATGCAAATTTCAGTAGCTAAAATGATGCACAAATAGCCCCCGAATTATGACAAAATTACACCCGATGCCCGAAATGCAATGTTATGCACCCGAAACGGCCTACAGCCCTACTAAACATGCACAATATGGACATAACATGTAAAACAGTAGCAAGGCAGCCCCTAAACTAGCATTTTTTCAGTACAAAGTATGGCCAAACAATGATCACAAGTATGGTAAAAAAAAGCTTGCAAAAATGGGGGAAAAGAGGAGAATTACAAAGCAAGTGGTATATACAATGCTCAAACTGAAAAACACAGTTCTAAAAAATTAAAGAGGGGCAAAAAATATGCACATTTACAAGAGATGACATCCCACAATTCAGTATGTAGATAGGCTAAACATAGCATGCAAGATAATGGGCCAACAAAGGCTATAACCTGATGTACCAAAAGCATGCATCAAATAACCTTGGACCCTTAAAAAAACATGAAGAATGGGTCAAAATAAGACTCTTTCCTAGCCTGATGAAGGCTCAAAACAGAAGCTAAACAAGCCTAACAAAGCATGCAATTTTACGGTAAATTGAAGGAATTGTGAAACAAGTACATGATGGAGTTACCAAACATAGTTGATCCCTTCTTCAATGTTGAAGAGGGACTCAAAATAGGCCCACTCACAGTATATTGCATGCTCAAAAACAGATCACTCATGAGCTAAAAATAGCATGCAAAAGTAAGAGTAGAACATGTATTCAAAGCAAGTGGCATGGAGAGCATGAAAACAAGATTGAGCCCTTCTTAAATGTTGAATAGGGGCTCAAAATAAGCACAATATTAGTTCATGAGATGCTCCAAATCAGATCAAAAATAGGCCAAATAAATCATGCAATTTTACGGTAAATATGGAAGATTACAAAGCAAGTGCATGATAGAGAGGCCAAACATGATGGAGCCCTTCTTCAATGTTGAAGAGAGGCTCAAAATAGGCCCACTCACAGTTTATAACAGGCTCGAAATCAGATCACTCATAAGTCAAATAAAGCATGCAAAATAATGGCATTAAGAGTGATATTGAAAGAGGTGTGTCATAGAGACACCAAACAGAGTTGAGCCCTTCTACAAAGTTGTAGAGAGGCTCAAAATAAGCCTAAAACCAGTAGGGGTCAGAGCCCAAAACAGAGAGTAAATAGGGTAAAGAATTGATTCAAAATTATGCTAGAAAAAGGGAATTAGTGGCTTACCCTTGAAGACAAGTCTTTTGTTGCTTCTTGGCTTGAATTTGCTGGTCCTTAGCCTTTGAAAATCACTTCTTTGCTGCTGGAATGGAGGTGGTGATGGTGGTGCTTAGGGTTGATGAAGAAAGGAGCTAGAAACTTGAAGTTTTTTGGGGTTTTTGAGATAGAAAATGGAGGTTTTGGAAGAGAGGTTCTCGAGAGAAAATCTTGTAACCCTAGGGAAGGAGCTGTCCAGCCCCTTAAATAGACCAAAAAGGGTGTAAAAGGGGAGGGAAATGCACCCAAGCTTTCCCTCCCAAAATATCCCCCGGAGGACAGGGATATTTTGAAAAACAGCTGGACAGCTGTAAAGAGGTGAAAAGCAGAAAGCTGGCCGGCCAGGTGGTTTTCTGGAAGGTGGCCGGCCAGCCACCCCAACTGGTCGGCCAGCCACTCCCCCTGGCCGGCCGGCCATGGCCAAAAATGGGACAAAAAAATTGCTGGCCGACCACCACTTCTCAGGGTCCTCCCAGGTGTGTAGAATAAGGCCCCAGGGTTGGAACTTGGCAACACTGAAACAGGAGTCACAACATTGAACTTGAAGGAGAGGCTCAAAAATGAAATTGACAATTACTGGCCGACCAGTACTTTTTAGGGTCCTCCCATGTGCCCTCATCACAAATATGTAGTCTCGGCTCGGAGAAAATATCCCTAGGGTGTTCAACATTGGCCCGGAAGTGAGCAAAACGGGCGCCGGAGGAGCGAAACTGGTTTTCTGGAACAATTGCTGGCCTCCCACCCTCCAGTGATCTTCGTGGTGCTAAAACAGAGGTACCTGCCAAAATTGAACAAAAACCGATGCAAAATGAATGCTCGGGGCCCAAATCACGCAGTTCGGGGTCCCGAAAATAGGCTGCAGGCACCGAAAGTGGTGTTCGGCCACGAAGTGGGTATCAGAGGCCCCAGTGTTCCTCAATATGATGAAACAGAGGTACTCGTCGAAAATGAACAAAAATCGATGCAAAATGAATGCTCGGGGCCCAAATCACGCAGTTCGGGGTCCCGAAAATAGGCGGTAAGCACCGAAAGTGGCGTTCGGCCACGAAGTGGGTATCTGAGACCCCAGTGTCCCTCGGTATGGTGTAAATGAGATGCATGCCAAAAATCGGAGAAATCGGAGATGGTTGGGCGGTCCCGAACCGAGGCACACGGCCTGACGGTTCCGAAAACCGGGAACCGGGCTCCGAAATGGGCAAAATGGCCTACGGCCACGAAATGTAGCTCACGGCCACTGAGAGATAGCCTACAGGACCAATCCCTCCCCTTAGGAAAGAAAACAGAGAAAACCGAGTCTGATTCGCAAACCGAGACAAGGCACAGAAGAGAGTCCGGAAGTCTGGAGGCAGGGCGCACGGCCGCGACTCTGAGACTTCTGAACGAGCACGATATGCAACATCACCGAGTGCTCAATCGGTGACGTCTGAGTCTTAAGGTCGGTTAAAAATGGGGTGTCTACAGTTGCCTCTCTTTGACAGAACTCGGAAGTCAAGAAGTGACGGGAGTGAATGTCAAAGCCCAGAGACGACCCATTTTTGACAAGGCCGAAGACTTAGACAATCATACAAGATGAACAGAGATATGTGCCCGCAGGCGTGCCCGCAGGCAGGGGCAAAATGCAAAGCGATATGCAGGAAGCCAAATGCAACTCGATGATCATGCAAATGCAGCAAGCTGTAATGAAGCAAGTATTGACAAATAGATGCAACAGTTTTAAGCAAGAATGCAAAGCAACAACTACATTTCATGCAGTTAGGAATGCGGAGAATTATTCAATTCTCGTCGCGTCTCACACGGAGAAGATACGATACCTGTGCGATTCGTCTGGTCGCACCAGCCTCAAATGAACCGTACATACAATATCGTGCCTGCAAAATAGAGAAATTGAACAAGAACAATATGCCAACAACATATATTCAATGTGATTCCTGTGATTCTGAAAGTTTGACACACACAGTGTCGGTGAGTGAATGCATCGCAATGTAAGAAAAGATAATGCGTGACAACGCATGTTTAAGCACAGAAGTATGGTAGTAACAAGAAAGCGTGCATGACAATGCAAAACATTCATGAGAATGCAAATTATGAGCCAAATAATGCAAAACGAGCACAAATCAGGGTGCCCGTTTGTTGCGCAACAACGAGCTAGGAAACGCGCATTTCGGCGACGGCAACTCGATCGCGGCCTCTGATTCACCTCCTGGAGAGGTCACAACATGTTTAAAAAGGATACACTCTGATTTTGATGAATAATGATGGGACACATATCAGAAATTGCAATTGAAGTTCCGGTGGAGCAATTCGGCGCCAGAAAGTGCACTTTTCTTGAACTTTTTCAGGTCCCGGGAACTCCGATTTTCCTCAAAATTTGCAGAGAGGTAGGGGAGGGGGTGGGGACCACCAACGGCCAGCCCATTTCCCTAGGAGAGGCTATCGGCCAGGGCAAAAAAGTAGAGGGGCCGGCCAGCCAGAAAAGGTGGCCGGCCGGCCACCTGCCAAAAGCAGGGGCATTTTGGTCATTTTTTCCATTTCTATATATACACACCTCCATTCAATCCGAAATCACACCCAAAGTTGTGAAAACTCCTTCCCTTGCTCCCTAGACCATTTTCTCCTTCAAATTGGCACTTTATACGCGCCCTCCGGCCTTCCACACAAGTTGTTTTCGCGAAATCTTCTAGTTTTAAGCACTTTGAGCCGATTAAATTTTGATTTTGGGGCTTCTCTTCTCATTTTCACCACTTGAGGTAATTTTGTCTCAATATTTGGAAGATTTTTCCAGGAGTTGACTTTTGTTGACTTTTCATTTCCCGAGAGTTGACTTTTGTTGACTTTTTTCAATTTTGGCTCATTTTGCTCATTTTTGCTTCTCTTTGCAGATTTCTTGATATGGCGGGTCATTTCCCTCACGGTGGAGGTTTTCCCGGCGCCGGAGATGATTTTGATATTATGACATTGCCTCCGAGGTTCGCCCTTTTGTTCCCGATCGATACGCCCCAGCGGTACATAGGCTTCCGCGGGCCACTTTCCGTCATTTCTCCGAGTTCAACGATCGGGTACCAGGGGATCTTCTTCTGCGAGAGCCGGAGCAGCACCTCTCCCATGATGCAGAGGTATTTTACTTTATTTTCTGTATCTTTCGTGCATTTTGTACCTTTGCCATGCTTAGACACACAGTTTAGCTTATGACATAGTACTTGCATCCTGAGCATGTGACTTAGCCACTTGAATTTCATGAACACAGCTCATTGATTGATTGTGAACGCACAGTACACATTAGTTAGAAATTGAACACACGGCTCAAACATTGATTCACCGAACACACAGCCCGAAGTTGAAAATGAGCACACAGCACATACTGACTAAGAGTAGAACACACAGTCCCAAACTCAGATTTTCTGAACACGCAGCCCAAATTTGAAGCGAACACACAGCCCACTGATTAAGAGTAGAACACACAGCCCTAAACTCTGATTTACTGAACACACAGCCCAGATTTGAAGTGAACACACAGCCCACTGATTAAGAGTAGAACACACAGTCCCAAACCCTGATTTACTGAACACGCAGCCCAGATTTGAAGCGAACACACAGCCCACTGATTAAGAGTAGAACACACAGTCCCAAACTCTGATTTTACTGAACACGCAGCCCAGATTTAAAGTGAACACACAGCCCACTGATTAAGAGTAGAACACACAGCCCTAAACTCTGATTTACTGAACACGCAGCCCAGATTTGAAGTGAACACACAGCCCACTGATTAAGAGTAGAACACACAGTCCCAAACTCTGATTTACTGAACACGCAGCCCAGATTTGAAGTGAACACACAGCCCCACTGATTAAGAGTAGAACACACAGTCCCAAACTCTGATTTACTGAACACGCAGCCCAGATTTGAAGTGAACACACAGCCCACTGATTAAGAATTGAACACGCAGCCCAAAACACAGATTTACTGAACACGCAGCCCAGATTTGAAGTGAACACACAGCCCACTGATTAAGAGTAGAACACACAGTCCCAAACTCTGATTTACTGAACACGCAGCCCAGATTTGAAGCGAACACACAGCCCACTGATTAAGAGTAGAACACACAGCCCCAAACTCTGATTTACTGAACACGCAGCCCAGATTTGAAGTGAACACACAGCCCACTGATTAAGAGTAGAACACACAGCCCTAAACTCTGATTTACTGAACACGCAGCCCAGAACACGGATTTACTGAACACGCAGCCCAGATTTGAAGTGAACACACAGCCCACTGATTTGTACATAGCTCATTCATTTCATTTGCACACAGCTTGTATTTTCTTGCGTACTGAACACATGTATTCATTCTGAACGCAGGTTGGTTCTCGCACCGTGCGAGGGTATGGCTCCACCGCCGCGAGGGAGTGGTATGCTGAGCTTCCGGAAGCCGTCCGGGATTTGGTTGACTTTGCAGGATTCGGGCCATTCTGCAGGGGGTTATCTCACTGTCTTATCAGTAGGACATTGTTTGCTGCTCTGGCGGAGAGATGGTGGGACACCACCAATTCTTTCCATTTTTCTGCGACCGGGGATATGACCATGACCCCACTGGACTTCGCTGTACTCACTGGCCTAGACCTAGGCGGTGGACCCATTCCCTATGACGAGGATATGGGTCAGTGGGAGGCTGCTTGGATGCATCTATTGGGGGCACTCCCGCCTGTAGACAGAGCTTCCGGGAGGGTTCGGTATACTTGGTTCTCTTCCCATTTCCGGCGGCCACAGATGGAGCTTGAGTCTCCTGAGGAGGTCGAGCAGTATACCCGCGGTTTCCTCATGTTCCTCTTTGGCACCACTCTGTTTGCTGATAGAGGGAACATGGTCGGGCTGTATCTCTTGAGTGCCCTAGTAGACCTATCACAGGTCAATCAGTATGATTGGGGCGGCGCTGGCCTGGCTACCCTTTATTGTTACATGAGCGCAGTCTCTCGCGGGCGGGGGGACTTACTCGGCGGCTACTGGAGAGCTTGGGAGGTACATTCTGTCCTCTTGATTTACATTTTTGCTCCTCATTACTTGTTCACTGCACACACGGCGCACTTTGCATTCTGTATTCTGCCTTTAGCACTTTGTATTCACATTCCACACTGCTTTTCTCAGCTATGGGTATATGCCATATTTCCCCACATTAGTCCCCGGAGATGGAGGTGGCAGGACCTCCTATGACTCCGTTTTCATTGATGTTTGAGGGCGAGCACCTATCGAGGCCTCGAGAGACTCTCTTCTCTCTGCGACAGTACTTCGACACCGTGCGCGCGACAGAGGTATTTCAGAACTCTCAGTTCCTTTCATTTTCATCTTTGATCTACTTTGTATTTCTTGATTTCTGATTGATTTGTACACTGGTTATCCGCAGATCACCTGGCAACCCTGGGCAGTCTTTGGCGACGATCTCGAGAATCAGTACCCCGGAGGGTCGACTAGTTCCCAGTATAGGTTCCTGCTCGAAGGGACCAGTCGGCAGGGCTTGGTTCCTGGGGGAACGCTTTCAGCGTCAGGTGTGGGGGTATGATTCTCAGGACCCTCCTGCTGTGCCTCCACCCACTATGTGGACTGCCGACAGGCTATCTACTGATGAGGTCACTAGGGACATGCAGGGCACCGATGCTTTATTACATCTCATTGAGGGGAACTACGCCACCTATCGCCGCATATATCTGATGCCCCCCTTGACGGGAGTACGGGCTCCACCACTGAGGCCCACTGGCGCACCATCTTCGAGTCGTGCCCGTGCTGCAGACATCCCCTCTTCTAGCAGGGTTGGTGCGTCTAGGGGTAGAGGTAGTTCGATTCCTCCGATCCCTCCGACTCTCGATCATCCTGGATGGCCAGATATGCCGACTGAGTTGACGAGTTGGCAGTATGGGACTACTTCTCCGATTCCGATCCCTATGGAGCCTCCGATGTCTGGTCACAGATATGTCAGTGATCCTGACTCACCACCGGTATGTTCTACCATTTTTCATTTATCACACAGACATTTTGGTAGTTGCTTATTTATTGATAACTTGAGCTTGTATCTGCAGCCACCTCGGGAGTACATAGATCAGATGCTCGGGGTGGTAGCCTCACTTGAGGGGATGGTCCTGCGTAGAGAGGCACAGATGTCCATCATGGGCTTCCAGGTACCCTTCATCTCTCTTGCATTTATCCTATTTCTGTTAATGCTGGTTTTAAACATTCTGTTGCACTGATAGGCTGTGTAGAACACATCTGGCACACACCCCACTCACATACTGTACTTGCACCTGCTTTTTATGTTTGAACTGATGTATTGCACTTTTCATTTTCAGATGCCTCCCGTATATGCTTCGGCGCGAGGCGGGCCACCAGGGCCTTCTCAGAGAGGTCGAGGTGCTAGACTTGCTCGAGGTACTGGGCCTCGAGGAGCTGGGCCATCCAGGCCTTATCGAGGAGCTCGAGGAGCAGGGTCGTCTCACAGACGCAGGGCACCCATTGTCGAGGATGAGGAGGAGGAGGTCGCAGACCGATGTGTCAGAGACATCTCCTGGGGAGGGAGGCTCCGGTCTTGGTTCCGGAAGCGGGGGTGAGGCTGAGGGAGATCCGGAGGATGACAGCTCTGATCCGGATGGTGATGATGGTGCAGAGGTTATCTCGCAGAAGAGGATGAGAGGGCCTCCTCATTCCCGTTCCCGAGGATACTGATGCTATTTCTTGCTTTATTTTACCTTTTGGCTAGTAGTTTGTAGCACTTTGCACATTATTAGGCAGTTTTATTTCCTGTAAAACTTGTACCTTTATTTTGTTGTAAAACATGATGGAATGAAATAGCTTTTTGAAAAGATGTTTGTATTTGAAATTCCTAGCATCGCATCGCATCATTTTGCACAAAAATGGACTTGAATGGAAATGTGCCTTGGGTATTTACCGGGTCAGGTAATGAACCGACGCAACAAATCAAAACAACTCGACTCACTAAGAAATAACAGAATCTTAGCAAGTTTATAACTCGATAAGCAAAATACAACAATGTTAACGACTAAATAGACAAGACTTAACAAAATTGTGTAACCAAAAAGGTAACAATTCAAAACACAAAATGCGACAGCTCGACAAAACTTACAACTCAATAAACAAAACAACAACTCGATAAGCAAAACACAACAAAACGTACTTCGGATGGACAATCCGGATGATGGAACGCACCCGTAACTGAGAGAAATGGAGGCCTTCGACATTCCCGACGCATGAAAGTGCCTCAAACTTCCTTCCGGCGGGCAAAACAGGACCAACGCGCGGCCGAAAACATTTTGCATTTGGAGACTAGAGAGTGGCCGGCCTACTAGAATAGATGGCCGGCCGGCCACCTCCCCCGTAACCTCCAGAAATTTGACACGTGTCCTTTGAATAGTGTTTTGCCCCTCTATAAAAGCCCCACCCTTGGAACTCATTCATTTCATCACCTTTCCTCACAAAAATGGAGGCATTTCTCGTAGAAAATCTCACATCTTGGATTTCTTCTTTAGATGGCTCGGAGAAGTTGAACTTCCGGGGTTTTGGCTTGAATGCACTGTTCACGCTGGGCCGGACTCCACTGCATCTTCCTTTCCTCTATGCCGCGGCAAGGTTTTGGAACCCGGGTGACGCACGTCTTCAGCTTCGGAGGGCAAGAGGTATGCCCTACTTTTGAAGATTTTCAAGCTTTGATGGAATCCGAGCGAGGCGAGGAGATCTTGCCCCAGCTCAATTTTGGCTATGCCCAGACCTTAGGGCAGATGTGCGGACTCAATGCGCATGATGCTCGATCCCTGATTTGTGACGGAATGTTGGACATTCCGAGCCTGATTTACCGATTCTCTGATGCCGGTGACCGCAGCAACCACTATTGGCAAGGTTTCCGACAGCATGCTCTCTGCTTGTGCCTACTATCTCATTTTCTGTTTGTCTTGGGCTCCGGAGGAGCTAGCATCCGTTTGATTGAAGTCACCCAAGGTTTGAGAGAAGGAAAGAGTTGCATCGCCATGACTCTGGCCGAGACACTGATGGGCTTGGATGCTTTCCACTGCCGGGAGACAACCAGGTTTGCAGGGAGTCCACTACTGCTACAGGTAATGTTTCCCACCCAAGCTCACATGTATATTTGCTCACATCACTCGGCCCTCAGGCTCGTTTTTTCTCACAAAACCCTCATCTTACTTTTCTCTCATCGCACATCTCTCTATTCTTTATTCTCTCATTTTTCATCCCTCCCCAGATATGGTTGATGGATAAATTGCAAGTTGTGGATTCTTGCCCTGCTTATTCAGCCTGTGGCTACTTCTTTCGGCAACGCCTAGTCAATGCTTCTGATGAGAGCTGGTGGTTTGAATGGATGTGCAACTTGTTGGCGGATCGCATTGCGTGGCGTTGTCCTTGGCTCAATCTCCCGGCAATGAGCTATAGCATGTCCCGGCAGGTCGGGATTCGACTGATCGGCTTGACTCATTGTGTGTTCTATTTCCCATTCCGTATTCTGCGCCAGTTTGGCCATGATCAAACTTGTCCATCGGAGGGGATAGAGTACCCGGCTACATTTCCAGTTCGAGGCGCACAGCTGGCTCGACAGGCCGCAGCATGGAGAGTTAGAGAGCTTCTGGCCCCTGCTCCTATTTTCAGTTGCACTTTATCTGACGAGTGCTGGGATTGGCTCAACGAAGAAGCACAGGTTGGGCCTAGGTTGGCATCAGAGGCTGCAACTAGCTCTGGAAGGGGGCGCAGGGACACCTGACTGGACTATGCCCCAGATTTATTGCTTTATTAGTACTTTCAAGTTTTCATTATGAACGTAATAAAAAAGCAACTTCAATTGTATGCAAGAGCAAAAGAACTCTGTTTTGAAATCAATGAAATTGAAGGTTGTGGTACTGAAGATTCTCCGCTTTTGGTCCAAAAATGGTCTTAGTTGTGAAAAGATTAATTTGAACAAAGTCAACTTTTATTAAAACTTTTCAAAACTATTTTCGATATGGATCAGAACTGGACACGCCTGAGATCTGTCACTGAGATGCACAACCCCGGATCCTAACAACTGGAAAGTTGCCCCTAGTTTGAAATGGTACCCGCAGCACTCCATTGTAACGGAAAGTTGCCCCTAGTTTGAATAACACTGTACCGGAGATCACGATAAATGCTGATGAATAGAGATGACTGAGATGATCAATATGGACAAAGTTGATCGGGGAAAAGATTGTGGCTGAACTTCAGGATGAAGCTGCCTACGTATCCCATAGATGGGAATCAAGCCTTACGTAGTTCAGGCTCAGGTTCGCTCAGGTATTTTTACTCTCCTTTTGCGCTCTAACTTTTGCCAAGGCCGCCCTTTGCGGGTTTTCAACCTTGCGAGCTCAGTTTTTATATTTTTCAAATTTTTTGTGCTCTGAGTTTTGCCTAGGTCGCCCTTTCGGGTTTTCGGCCTAGCGAGCCTCTCAAGGGTAGTATTTCTTCAACTTGTCCATGTTAATCGGTTGGGGAAAACTCTAAGCCATCCAGATCCATCAAAACCACAGCTCCACCTGACCAGATTGACTTGATGATGTAGGGACCAGTCCAATTAGGTCTGAACTTGCCCCTAGGGTCGTGGATGGGAGCTCGGTTGTCCTTGAGTACCAAATCTCCCTCTTTCAAATTCCTGGACTTAACCTTCTTGTTAAAAGCCCGGGCGATTCTGCGTTGATAACCCTGAACATGGTACAGTGCCTTCAACCTTCTTTCATCAAAAAGCATGAGTTCCTCGAATCTATTCTGCTGCCAATCTGCCTCGGCTATTTGACACTCGGCCAATACTCTCAACGACGGAACCTCAATCTCAATTGGTAGAACGGCCTCCATCCCATAGACTAATGAATATGGAGTCGCCCCTGTAGAAGTTCTGATTGAAGTCCGGTAGCCCCATAGAGCAAACGGCAGCTTATCTGGCCAGTCCCGGTAGGTTTCCACCATCTTCTGTAGTATGCGCTTGATATTCTTGTTGGCGGCCTCAACTGCTCCATTAGTTTGCGGCCGGGTAGGTAGATGACTTATGAAAAGCCACATTGTATTTCTCCAACAAGTCAATTACCTCCTTCTTGAAGTGGGAACCGTTGTCCGAAACTATTTCATTTGGGACTCCGTAGCGACAGATGATGTTGTTCCTGATAAATTTTGCTACATGCGAAGCCTTTAACACCGCATAAGATTGGGCCTCGACCCACTTTGTAAAATAATCTATCGCTACCAAGATGAACTCATGCCCATTCGACCCCTTTGGCGTGACAGCCCCGATCACATCAATTCCCCAGACAGAAAATGGCCATGGCGAAGTCATGTTGTACAGCTTTGACGGCGAAATGTTCATGCGATTTGCATGAATTTGACATTTGTGGCATCGCCGGACGAAACCAATACAATCCTCCTCCATAGTGGACCAGTAATAACCTTGTCTAAGGATCTTCCGTGCCAACACATCACTCCATTCATGTGTGCTCCACATTCTCCTCCGTGGATGGCTTCCATCAGACGCTTTGACTCTTCTGCATCAACGCACAGTTTATGCATTCCCAGATGACCCCTTTTATACAGTTTACCCCCGCAGATGATGAACTGAACGGCCAATCTTCTTATTGCCCTTTTGTCTTTGGCATTTACCCCTGGCGGGTACGCTTCTTTCTCCAAGAAATTCCAGATATCGTGATACCAAGGGTGTTCGTCCTGAACTTCATCTATGGCTGCAATCGACTCATAGGCAGGTGCAAATTTCTGATCAATGATGACTGGACGCATCCGGATTCCAGTCGGGATGTCTATCATAGATGATAGAGTTGCTAAAGAATCTGCGAACCTGTTGTTCTCTCTCAGTAGATGAGTAAAACTTAACTTTTCAAACCGAGGAATCAGCAAGTCCAAGGTCTGGTGATACATCATCATATTTTCCTCTTTTACTTTCCAGTCTCCTTTAGCTTGAGACACAACAAGGTTCGAATCCCCAATGACATCCAGCCGTTTTGCCCCTAGTTCTAGGGCTGCTTCTAAACCGGCAATGCACGCCTCATATTCTGCTTCGTTGTTCGAGACTTTGAACCGGAGTTTGAAGGCTAGAGGGATACGGGAATTGTCGGGTGCTATCAGCAACACTCCTATCCCATACCCATGTTGATTTGACGCTCCGTCAAAGTACATCGTCCAAATTTCATCGTCGATATACAGAATTGCTTCATCTGGGAATAGATACTCAACTGCTTCATCCCCCTCAACCGGATGGTCGGCAAGGAACTCTGCTACCGCTCTTCCTTTGACTGACTTGCGGGTGACATATGTGAGATTAAATTCGGAGAGCAACAGCAACCAACGAGCTAGCCTACCCGTAAGTGCTGGTTTCTCGAAAAGATACTTGATGGGATCGAGACGTGAAACCAACATTACGGAGTGAGCTAACAAGTAGTGCCGCAGCTTCCTGGTAGCCCATACCAGAGCTAAGCAAGCCTTTTCCAACGGTGTATACCGGGTCTCATATTCCAGCATTTTCTTGCTCAAATAATAGATGGCTCTTTCCACCTTATCTTCTGATTCTTGTGCAAGCATGCAGCCCATTGTAGTTTCAGTCACTGACAGATACAAAATCAACGGTTTTCCCTGGTTCTGGTGGCGACAAAACGGGTGGGTTCTGTAGATATTCTTTAATCTGTTCGAATGCAGCTTGGCATCGGCCGTCCCATTGGAACTTCTTTCCTTTCTTGAGGAGGCCAAAAAGTGGTTCACAAGTCAAGGTTAGTTTTGAAAATAAACCGTCTTATGAATTGCACTTTACCCAGAAAGCCTCTCACCTCCTTTTCAGTCCTTGGTGGGGGCATTTCTAGGATGGCCTTGATTTTGGAAGGATCGACCTCGATGCCCCTTTGTGTAATCAGGAACCCCAGCATTTTTCCCGCTGTAACACCAAATGTACATTTTTGAGGGTTCAGCCGCAACCGGAATTCTTTGATCCTTTGAAAAAACTTATGCAAGGCGGTGTAGTGGCCCTCTCTTTCTTTGGACTTGACAATCATATCGTCCACATACACCTCAACCTCTTTGTGGATCATATCATGTAGTATTGTGGTCGCGGCCCGTTGATAAGTAGCCCCAGCGTTTTTCAACCCAAACGGCATTACCCGGTAGCAGTATGTCCCCCACGGGGTGGTGAATGCAGTCTTTTCCCGGTCTTCGGGTGCCATCACGATCTGATTGTATCCTGAGAAGCCATCCATAAATGAGAGCCAAAGCATGCCCTGCTGTGAAATCTACCAGCTCATCGATGTGCGGCAAGGGAAAGTCGTCCTTCGGACTAGCTCTGTTCAAATCTCTGAAGTCCACACACACCCGGATCCTGCCATCTTTCTTCGGCACCGGCACAATGTTGGCCAACCAAGTCGGGTATTCGGATACCAGCAGGAAGCCTGCGTCGATTTGCTTGGTGACCTCTTCTTTGATCTTGAGAGCCCAATCCGGGCGGATCCTTCTGAGTTTCTGCTTGACAGGTCGGGCCTCGGGGTCAAGGGGGATCCGATGCTGTACAATCTCAGGATCGATTCCAGGCATGTCTTCGTAGGACCACGCGAAAACATCTTTGAAATCTTTTAATAAAGCGACTAAGCGCTCGCGTTCCTCCGAAGACAACGTGGACCCGATCTGGACCAGCCGCGGGTCCTCCTCAGTACCAATGTTCACAGAAATGATTTCATCC